>JAUCNO010000386.1:12036180-12049448 GCA_032353835.1 Enteromius viviparus | reverse complement strand
AGAATATGAATATATAAAAGTGTTAAAGGTAAATATTTTCTAAATATACACTGTGTGTGTTTATATATACAGATAATAAATAAACACAGTACACACACATATGCAAACAAAAACTTTGGATGCGATTAAACGTTGGACAGCACTAAAAAGTAAAACTAAAGCTTGCAAATATGAACCCAAAGTATAATAAAAGTTAAATAACTAAATACATATAAATTATACATTTATAAATTATTTATAAATATAAATTAATAAACAATAAAATGAAATCAATAATAGATATAACAAACTAAAATGTCAAAAAAAAAGGAAAAAGAATTCAAAATACTAATGAAGACTGAAAAAGTAATACTAAAATAACCCCAAAGTGACCATTTCCTTTTTATATTAAATTTGCACGTAAATTAAAATAAAAAATTAAACTTAAAACAGCTCATATAAGCACACCCGAGACTGCACTTCAGTTTAATTCTATGTTAATACGGAAAGCTGAGACTTTAGCAACCATAAGCAACCTAAACATTGAACTTGTCAAGTGACATTTCTAACTGCCTGGTACTGTATACAGTATGTCAAACCATCAGGGCCTATAAACTGATAGATCAAGCAAGTCATTTAGTAGGCATCAGTCTAAATGTGCTTTACTGACCAACTGACGGAAGTGTTCGTTTCTCATACCATCAACTGACATTTTAAAAATCTACATTTAGCAATGAGGCCCATTCACACCAAGAACGATAACTATAAAGACAACAATATAAACTTTAGAAAGAACGTCAACCTACTTGAGCATTCCCCGATGCTCCTCGTGCCACACCTGAATCCTCTCCTCCCACTGGTCCCGGGACAAATTGTGCTGGTCTAGAACCCTGCAGTCAAACAAGAGGAGGGTTAAAGACTTTTTCTTTAACGGTTATCCAAAACAAAATTGCGATGAGCAATGATGGCAGAATTCATATCCTATTTTTTCAAGAGCAGATGTCCTAGTTAAGCCAGTCCTGTTTGACTCACCGTTGGGGCAGGAGGCGATCTGAGGTCAGGTATCCAGGCCTGTGCACTTCCTTGCTGAAATCACCAAATTTGGCCTGCACTGAATAGGAGGCCAGAAGTACTGCCGTCTCTGGAGGACAGTAGATATCGTCACTCAGAATACCGTCTTTCACTTGCATGAAGAACAGCTTTTGAGTGATCTCCTGGATTAACTCATCCGCCACATCTTCTGGGAAGAACTTGGCACGGAATTTAAACTGGAGAGGGTTATCCTTCTTCACATCCTGAGAGGAGACCTGGAAATAAAAAAAATAAAAAAAGTGTGAAGATTTTATACCAAGCTTTTGCTGCGGACTACTCATGAATGTTTTACTACTCTAAATATGTTTCAGCAAATGTAGGGCACAGCCAAGAAGATATTTGTAGGAGATATCTACAAATCGTTTTTGTGTTCAAAAAGCAAAAAAGCTGGTATTGTCCACTTTTAATGTATCGAGAGGTATATTTGTTTTATTGCAGAAGCCGGCAAGCACCCTTGTCGTTTTTGAACCAATGATGATAATTCCATTTTAGCAAATCAATGTGCAGTATTCAGGTCAGGTGACGAGGCTACTTTCCCTTTGAAAAGACGTGCTAGCTAAGAGGAGTTTCGGCAAAGCTGGTTAAAAGGGATTGAGGATGGATATTTTAAAAACTAAAATATCTTCTTCAGGGCGTAAAGGAAAATAAAAGCTAAAACGTTTTCACAGGACCTTGTAAAGGTGGCATTACAATGGTGAGGGAAAAGCTCCATGTTTTGAGTGTAAACACATTCATACAAACGTTTGTCAGGTTTCTACAGTACACTGTCATCTAAGGAGATTACGAGGATTAATATAAATAAAATGTGGAGTTACCTGCTTTTGCCAAAAAAACTACTTTTGGAGTTATCTGCTTTTGCTATAAAACAAACTTTTAGTTCGTAAAATTTTTTTATAAATAAACTTTCAATGAACTAACCTTTATTTGTTATTTCAAAACAGAAAAAAAAAAAAATTAAAAGAAATAAAAGATCAGTTATTGGTTTTTGCAAATTCTTTAAAACCACAGACGGACCAGACCAATATTAGAATTATAAAGTTCAAAAGATTTTCAAATTTTGCGGCATGACATGACAACGTCACGTTCATTGTAGACATGGTGCGTTGCTTTAATTAACTACGTCTGGTATTCAAGAGCTTCTTATTTCAATATTGGGAAGACGATTGGCGCATGAGACACTGAAAACTGACAACTGTGTAAATGAACACAATGCTGTGCTTCTCTCTGAAACATGCAGCACCTAAATTAACTTAACTACACAACAGCTTTTGTGGTTTGATGTTTGCAAAAAGTCATACTGCAATTCAAAGTTATTATGATTAATAGTCTGAATGAAGTGAAGATGGAGCAGAGTTATTTTTTTTCCCTGCGCATTTAGCCATAAACACAAAACAAATCAGTTTGATCAAATATGGGTGTTTCATGGTTAAACTAGTACTCACTCTCCCGTCTCTTCATTTCAAGCTCTGATCTCTGAAGTGTTTACAAGTGGAATGAACCCAAACCAGTTTCTCTTCCTGAAAATCTCCCTTTTTCTTTGACTGTTCCTGATTCATGGTGGGTTCAAATCTCCGTTATGAGCTGTATGAAATGTTTCACACCTTTTAAAATAACAGTCTTTCTAGGACACATAGAGTATAGTCCTGGCCATAGCTAAAACAGTCACATTAAATTTAAGTTTATGAAAACAAATACATTTCAAGTTCTATATTCATAACACATTCATGTGTTTATAGAACTAATCTAAGATTTCTCACTGCATGCACATGAGCATATTTATAAAAAATAAATAAATAAAAAGGTGTGTAAACAATAAGCTTTTGGTTCGGTTTTAGGTTTTAGTGTAGATTTATTAACACGTGGATGTATGTGTGTCCTCTTCATATTGTAAGCAATATCAATTAGTAACTCAAATTAGTCCTAATAATTATAAAAGTTCATTAATAATTCTTAATTGTCCATTCCTGATATTCTAGGAAATATTAGGAGTGAGCAGTGTTGCTCCCGCTAGCAATTTAAAAGCTTCATCCTTCTAAATAAAAATAAAAAAAACAATCAAACTTTGAAAACCAGACTAACACATTTGGGGGAAAAATATATTTCAATCTCACAAAAAGTAATTAAATGCCCATGTATGAGGAAATCCATTTTCCTCTGAAGTATACTGTATCAGCTGTATGAAGACAGCAACGAGGAAACACATAATTGAAATGTTCAACCTACTGATTGTGTCACAGTCCAACCGGTGATGGCAATGTATGAGTAATCTAAGCTTGGGAATCTAGATGTCATCTAAAAATTTCAAATACTTACTCAAATGTATTTATGAAGACACAGAGTACTTCCTTACAGTAGTGGACTGTAGTCAGGATAGAAAGCAAAAACCCTGACTAAAGTCAATTAAAACAAGCTGTAGAGAACATCAAAATAGCATTGTTGTTCTAGACTACCTTTTTATCAAGTTTCAGCCATGTAAGGTACCCTTTGCTGTCCATATACTGCAGTCCGAAGTACCATATTTCACGTAACCCGATGGTCTTCACCACCTGTCGGGGAAAAAAAATGACACCTTTTAGCACACAATAAATAGATGAATGAATTATTTAGCTGCTGCTGACTGCTTTGCGACTGCTGCAGGCTTTGAAATCCAACAGAGCACAACAACATTTCCATGAAAACAGAATAAAGGCCATATTTAAAGAATGTAGCGAATATACAGTATATACATTTTGGCCGCCTTCCTTCACAAAGTACTGTAAGTCATAAGCTCATTCATACTCATTAGTTTTTCGCAGAGGAAGGGTGATGAGCACCAGGGGCCCTGAAGGGAAAACTTGCACGTACACAGTTTCCCAGAGGCTTGTGCTAGTTGGAAATTATTACTGTTCTGGCAAATGTTTGAATCCCATGCAGTGGCCATTACCTGCTGGTCCAAAAAGGAGTTTAGATTGACACCCAGAGAGCATGCAAAATGATTGAATTTTCACCATTTACACAACTCATTTTTTGCAGAGCTAACAGTTAGCTTATATACTATGCTGGTCCTTCCCTCTTTATGTGATACAAATAAATAAATAAATAAATAAATAAATAAATAATAATTAAAAAATATATAAATAAAACATACCGATCTAGTAAGTGTCACACATTCATTATGCATAACACACAACATGTGTCATCAGTAACTTCCTGAAACAAAAAATTTGCGCTTTCCAGTTCACGCCTTTTCCTGTCTTCCACCAAAAAAAAAAAAAATGTTTTCTGGAGTTCGATTGTGATTGGCAGCAAAGAATTACCCCCAAGCATGTGCACGTATGTGTGTCAATGACATGACAGACAATTCGTTTCCAAGTGCAATTCTGTTCATAAAGCACACAAATTATAGTTTTTGCTTTTTAATTATAGTTGTCCTGACAATTTATAGGAGTCCTGTAAGTAGAATGAGCTTGTCAGACTAGTAACCAACCAAACTGTGTTTACCACTCCAAACAGGATATGACAACAGTTTTTTTTCTTCTGTGTGAATGCAACAGAAGAACACTTAAGCTAGAGAGGAAAACTACAGTAGAAAATCTAAACAGAAACCATCTTATGACAAATGAGAGTTTTACAAATCTGCATTTGATAAAAACAACATAATATTGATCTTCAGCCAATCAAATCTATTGACTTCAATTGTGTTTTATAACCATTCACAATCAAACCATATCTCAGTTAAAAAGAAGTTGGTGACAAGGACGTAACAAACGCTGTAAACCAGCTCAACAGGTTCTCTAAGCATCTCTAAGCTCACTGACAAAGCTATTTGAGAAAGTGGATTTAACCCAAGTAGACCAATACCTAAAGTCCATTTTAGGTATTAATTTACATAAAAAAAACAGCAATAACCAGCTTTAAAAATAGGTGTGCTTCAGGCATAACTCAGGCATGGGTCACGGCACCAATTTCCAAGACTGAGGTTAGGTAACAATCTCTATTTAAATTAAACACCCTGCTAAGATTTATTTAATGTGAACATTAAACAATAATGCTCTGGACTTTAAGAACTTTTTTTTTCTGCAACTCAGTCTGCCAGCATGGACAGCGCAAACCTCTCCTCTATGCTGTGTGCCATCCACAGTTCATGACTGGCTCATAGCACTTACTCTGAAGTGGAGGCTGCTTCAGCTGTGGGTTCTGTTATAAATGGGAAAACTAGAGTGTGATCATAGAGGACGGCACTTATTCACTGTTTCCACAGTCGTGGCAGTCAATGAGCACATCAGTGTAATGGTCAGTGAGTCATGAGTCAAGGGATATGCTCTTTTAAAGAAGAAAAACCCTTCCTGTGAGGTTTTTGTGGTGTTCTGGACCTTCTATTTGTAGGGGATTATCCCACGTCACCAAGCCGGTAATTAAATTAGGTCATATGCAACGGTGCTACTGATGAATGCCAAGTGAAGTTTATTCTGTGACATCCTTAACTGTTTGCTTAATTATTATTATTATTATTTATGTACAATTACACAAACATCCGCACACATCGGTTTCCTCCGTTACAATATGTACAAAATTATTTGTACATAATTATTATTTAAAATATTGTATGAATTGAAATATAAAAATAATATATATAAATATTTAAATGTTTTTGATACATTTTATATTCAAATAATCCAATATAACTTAAGATTTACACATTTTTCCTCCTCTTTTTTTGTGCCGTACGCTTTGCACTCCTGCTTTTGCTCGAGCAACAAGTATTTGACTAAGAAAACAAATGCAAATGTGTCTTTTGTATTCTTGATTTACCTTTTAACATTTCTCTGAATAACTGTTTACAATCTTTGTCCTCTCTGCTTCAGCTGAGGGACATGGATTTGTTTAAGATCAAGGAATTTGTCGAAAGAGAATGAGAAGCTGTCATGGAGGCATTCAAATAATTGATTGCAGATGTCAGGTATACACCGTCTGTTACACAACCACAACGGCTAAGGAATGAGTCGAATCGATCGTCTCCTTTAACCCACTTAGGTAAAGTGAATAGTAACTGAACTAACTAACAAACAAGTCTTCCTTTTTTTGCTTGCATCTCATTACACATCAGAGTGGGGGTAGCATATCTCATCAAATGCTTGTTAAAAAAAAAAAAAAAAAGGTTTAGATATTTTATGTAAATTTTTACATGTAATAATAAATACAAATTAGAGGGTTACTCCATCCCAAAATAAACATATTACAATTAATCACAAGGGAGTACAATGTTGTTCCAAACCCATAATCACCTTCAGAACACAACTAATCATGTTTTGGATGAAAACCGTGCTGACACAGAAAAACGTACATATTTTGTGTGCAGTGGATATTTTCCAAAATGGCGCTATGGTGACATAACAGTCCCGAATCGTTGAATCCTTTTTCTACTAAATGTATTCCCATCTCTCTCAGCATTACGGTTGAACCACTAATGGCAGATGGACTATTCTGACAATGTCTTTCATACTTGTCTAAAGCTTTTACGGGTTTGGAACATGGAGGTAAGTGATTAATGACAAAATTGTCAATTTGGGGTGGAGTAACCCTTTAAGTTAAATGGCAGAAAAATGTAAGTGCTTAAGCAATCACTGTTTGGAAAGCATGTTTCATTATTTATGCACACGATCCTAACCAACGCTTGTTAATTTATCTATTTCTTGTTTAGCTGTTTAGATGCAGACCTGGTCAAATAGCTGTTTGCCAGTGGTGTTGGGCTGAACGGCAAACTCCAGCTCCGCGTCCATCGTAGTGACGCGAACATTTACCTAAAAAGAGAAAGAAAAAATATATTATGTTAGCAACCACTGCTGTTATCGGTGTTGTCAACAATTTAGAGAAAACTGATCATCTATTACAACAGGGTTTTACAGTATTTTACAGTTTTCATTTTATGGAAGCATTTTCAGAGGCAAAAGGTAATAAAAAAACTAATTCTGCAAAGATGACACAAAAACAAAACCAAAAGCACAATGAAAACAGTCACAACGTTGATAACATAAATCTGATTATGCAGCAAGCTGATGACCCAGACTATCATTCTTGAAGCAGACAGGGCTTGAAAGAAACTGGGAAAACAGCAGGAGTGGCTTCACAGAACAATGCGCCTCAGCCACTATTTGTTAAAGGGAAATGCCAATCTATTCTACAGTTAATGTTTGACCGGACTAAGTCAACAAGAAAAAGGCAGAAACTGCTCTACAATCAAATTTGTACCATTTTATGGGACAACAAAGAGTCATTTTAAAGCACTTTCCCAAGAAACACAAAACGAAGGCGTTTCTTCACAATGAACAGACAACAAACTCACAGAATCAAGGAACAAGGAATCGTTTGTGAGAGCCAAAACTAATCTAGACGAAAGTATTCATTTTTGTTCTCATCCGAGGAAAGACAGAAAGAAGAGTTTCCAACAGACAAGAATTACCATTGTTACGACTGTAAAACACAATCCTGACTGATTCAGTGAGCCATATTCACGCCATTACCAAGTGACTACTGGTGGAGACTCACACCATGTTCTGGGTGTGAGCAATTAGCGTGTTGTCTGGTAAGAAAGAATAACCTATTCTAATTATGTAACTGCCTTGAAACAAATCTCCAGCAATGAAATTTCATAACTATGTAAACAGAAACTCACACAAGTGTTCAGACCAAAGCAGTTCAGACAACACAGACTCCACCTTTTCAGTAATACAAAGACAAAGGAATAGTTCGTATCAAAAGAACAATTCTGTCATCATTTACTCACACTGTTTCAAGCTGTACCGCTTTCTGTTTTCCATGGAGCACAAGTAGTGGAATTTTAAAGAATGTGGGCTCCTTGTAATTTTTTCCCCAATATTTAATATATAAGTCATACAGACTGCTTTTATGATAATTCAGTGGTGATTTTGTCAATCTGTCAAGCGTCAAAGCACCAATCCACATTAAATAAAAAATAAAATAAAATAAAAAACTTTACTCACTTCCATGGAATATGAAAGAAAAGGTGTCATATAGTGAACTTTATGTGTTAATATTTTAACAATAAAAAAACATACCAAAAAAGTATGTTTAAAAAAAAGTTAGTTGTCTTTTACATGAAATATGAAATGTGGGACTATTATTAATAATGTTTATTCCTTAAAATAAATAAGCCCATCAATAAGTATATTAGTACACACATATACACACACACACACTTTAAACATTAACCAAAACTATACTACAGCAATGATTCTACATTATCACTGGTTCTTACTTCCTGTTATTTAATGTTTGGTTGATATTAAAAATATAAACATCTAAGCCATTTCAGATCAAATACCATACATAAATACTGAGGTAATAATACCACATGCCTGACAGCGCCACCACAGCGTGTACACTTTGCCAAAACTTCCCCAGACACTCAATACACCTCAGTGGAAAACAAACTCCCAGCTGTCCCCAGAACAGCCAAATCCACAGCTCTGGCATGTTTGGACATAGGCTTTGAAAGCACTAAATGTTACCTCTCACTATATCTCAATGTTTGTTTATTAAATATATTACTACTTTTTTTTTTGCTCATTATCAACATGTACTCAATCAATACTCAATCAACACCACAAGTATTATTATATGGAAAGAACTTCCTGTACCAAGAGGACTGACTGGGACCTTTCCTGAAAACAGCGCTGTGACACTAAACACACAATCACACACAAATTCATAAATAAATAAACAATTACACTATTACACATAATCAACACTAATAACGTGATATAGACCCTCCGTTGACAATAAAAAGGAATCACAGGTCTGCTGTGTACATCTGAAATCTAGTGGCGAAGAGCTCAGCTGAAAGACTGGCATCCAACTCGCCAAAGAGGGGGGAGGCGGAGGGGTATCCATTTACCCAGCAAAACAAAGGCTCTCTTTCAGAAACATCCTCTCAGTGGTCCACCTCCTGCATTAGTCTGCATTTTAGAGTCTCTGCATTGCTCTGAAAAAGGTTTTAGCTGACCGGCAAACTTGTTTGGCTGCAATATACTGGAGAAATCAAGAAGAGTCACCAAGCTCAGGTTCCAGACACCATCAGACCAAATAATACAATTCTGACTACCTAAAATTTTTGCTTATTTAAAATATAACATCACAGACACATGCATTTACGGTTGATCTACAGACAACATACAAGTAAGCCTCTGACCAAATCTGGAGATTTTTACAGATTCTTTGCTAAATGTCAGGTCAAGTCAAGTCACCTTTATTTGTACAGCCCTTTTAATAATACAGATCGTGTCAAAGCACTTAACAGTATCAAATAGGAGTTACTAAAGGCATTTCATAATTGAATTCAGAGAGATCATAGTCCAGCTCAGTTCAGTTTAAGTAGTATCCGTGCAATCAAATTGATGATAATCGCTGGAAATCAAAACAACAGCCAAGAAACCATCTAATTATTAAAAACTTTAGGCCTATCATCTGCAACCGTAGCAAATTTGACATTTCTATACAATTTCAACTACACATTTTACAACACTTTCCAAGTGAAATGTCCAGCGAATGTGCAATAAAAGCATGTCTTGCCCAAAAACTGAAAAGTGAATCTGGCAGGGTTTAACTTTGCATCGCAGAAGTTTAAAAATTAAATGCCTAGTAAGTGGCACTTAACAGTTAATGCTCTACTGAGCAAAAATGCACGACTTGAATCCTATTGCAAAATTAATGGATCCTAAAACGCAATAACGAAAGTGTTAACAAAAGAAAATATGACAGAAAACTGCATTTGCTAAATGACCATGCCACTTTAGTTTGCTTTTACAAGTATAAAAGCTTTTTTTTTTTAAACAGGGCACACACCTGAGCACACTGCAAGTGCAATGCTTTACCAGGTGAGGTAACAAGCAAGTTTACAATTCAATATATCTATAAATATGGAGCTGGTCGCAAGGTACAAATGTCAAAAACTCTTACTGTAGTTTACAAATGAAGCACTTTGGTGTTATTAGGTGAAATTAGCAACAAAACAAGGGAAATTTGTTTTATATTAATTACGCCTGTAATCATCATTTGTGTGAAAAGAATTAAAAGGTGTTTCATTTCTGCTGGGAACTGCATTATGTGAATTGTACACATTTTTTGGGATTTTTGCTAATCGTATACAGTAGGCGGAAGCACAAAACGGCGCAATGACGACATGTACTATAAAAATAGGGGCAAAAACTTGTCTTGAGTTACATGAACTTCTCTTAGCTCAGAACTGCCTTTTGCCTGAAGTTCCTATTTGGATGGTACTGTTAGTCTTTCATTGAGCTGGTTTGAGCTAAAGCCCGAGAGCACTTGAGGATTGATTACAGCACAGTGAGCTTTTGTGCTACATCACCAAAGGGCGTAACAGGCATTGTCTAGTTATCAATTATTCAGCAGAACAAACGATAACAAAGATTTGAGAGGAAACACCCTCAGCTGCTGAAAGTGCTGCTAAGAAACAGGAGGGGAAATATTAAGACAGAAAACGGAAACCTTTAAAATATCCTCATAGGGGGGTTCAGTGCAGAAACTGCAAAAAAAGAGTTTAACTTACAAAATCATAATTGAATCTGATCATTTTTATTTTATTGCTTAATTTAAAAGCATCTAAATGACAAGAACATAACTCAAATTTGAACTAAAATCCACCACTTCCACTCAAAGTGACCATGGCACCAGAACAAGCCTCTGTGTTCAGCATTTCAGCAGGCAGTGCAGAGGGCCAAGGATGAGTGAGAAGCTCTGAAGACAGCATCATGATGTCATTTCCTATGTATTCTTCCTGACAATCCTGTTACCATCTCAAACAAACTGATAACATGCTGCACTTGCTGTTTTAAGAGTGTTTATAAGCAAACATGGATAACATTCAATATTGTGTTTGTTTTAAACACATTTTAACAACATAAAAATGTTGTCCTGTTGAGGGTTAACAAGCCAAAAGCGGGTGTAAACTAGAACCAAACTTGTTAACTAACAAATGTGCCTCTAAGAAGTAACTTAATGAGAACTGACATAAGTTTGCTAACACAATGCCTAACTTTCAAATTTTAGAAACTACGGTTTGAAGATATAAGAACCAGATTGCCATTCCATTTCAAAATAGTGAAGGCTCGATACAAATACGTTTTATCAAACTACAAATCCTATATAATATTTAAAAACACTGAAAAGAAGTTAAAAACATGCTAAACACACTGAGGCTGGTGAACACTTTAATGATAATAACATATATATATATATATAAATATTTTAAATGGTAAATACTTACAGGTTTTGGCATTTTGAATCCTGTTGTAGATCTCTTCTGTCAAAGAATAGTGTATATTTCCACGGAGCCTCCCTCTGAAGAAGGAATAGGAGAAACGCGTTTGAGAAGTGCTAGTAAGAATGCTCATAAACAGTCTGTCTTTCATTTAAAGAGCGGTGAGAATAAAACCTGACGCACTCCATGTGAATCACGATTAAAAACTGAAACTCAGGATTGTGACAGCCTCACCCAAAAGAGGTAACACCGCCTTTCAATTTAAAGTCCCCACCCCATTCTACAAATATTTGCACCAGTCTCGGTTTCCCAAAGACCGACCCTTGATATGGAATTAACTCAAATATTCGGTTATAAAATATAGCGGTAAATGAATAAAACCCATAAAACATCAAACTAGCTTATAAAACTCATTGTGGGTATGTAACGTTAGCCTATACGAGATGACGCCGAAGAACATACAGTTCGGTACATGGTATGTTAAATATGTTTGCATTAAAGTTTATGCGAGCAAATTGGTGTCAGACTAAGTCGCAGACTAAAACTGTAAAACCTTCACTGACAATTAAAAAGAAAGAAAAAAAAAAAAAGAATTGTCCATCTATGGTGATGTTTACTTAAATTTATCATTAAATATACCAGATAAAACAAACAAATAATAAATAAATAAATAAACACTTTCAAAATATTATAGGCCTACACACTTTTCATTATTCAAATACTGACACAAAAAATTTTTTTTTGGAAAAAATATTTAGGATATTTTATTTAATCGTGTAATACGTTATCTTGACGTTAACCCGTCAGTGGGTCCTAAATAATTATTTCTCTCTTACGTGGTTCTGTATGCTATTCTCCAATATAACACTAACAGTTCTGGGGTGGCTTATTTGAATCGGACATGACTAGATTAATAGCGAAGAAAGAATTCAGTAGGCTAAATGAGTCAGATTAAGTTAGTGTTCATGTAATGTGTTTTGATGCGCTACAAATTTCCGGTTCATTAGAAATTCGGGAATCATTTCACGGCTCGCGCTGTATTATTGATTCACTACACAAAATAAACGACTGTAACTGATTCTTTAAAAAAGAACCGGCTCATATGAATCACTGACTTGGGAGATGGACTAGCTAGCCTATGCTCCACTTGTGAGGCTGTATGTGTGTTCTGGATTCAATACTAAACCAACTGGCTCATAAGAGTCATTCGTTCGGGATTCGAACTACAACGCCGCGTTTCGTTGAAGATTCACGTTGTGAGTGTCATAGTACATAACGTAACTAGGTTGATTCATTCGCTCCGGCAAAAGAAAGCAAATCTGACAGGCGTTAACGGAACCGAACGTTGCCTGCTAAAAATGACCCGGTTTCGATCATGGAACTGAAAACCGTCCACAGTTCCCATGAGCAGCTAGTCACTCACTATCTAAACATAAATTTGCATAGAGCAGTTTTTGGCCACCAGGTAACGTTAGTCATACCTATAAAATGGGAAGCTTGTCAATTTTTTCCTAACGTACATGTTTGTAAAAAGCGCCGTCTGTATAATAAGAAACAGGCTATCCCGCCGAGATAATCAGAGCAACACCTGTTGGTAGAGATTTCTCTTTGAACTGGGCGGCGTCAGTACAAGGAGAAACGCATGAATGATAGACGCACGCACTAACCGTATTGTGGTCTTTGACCCAGGCGATAATCGATCGGAGCAAATCTTACCAGATCCGGTGAGTCAATTCAGTCCAGCTTCGGCCGAAAATTCCCCTCCCTCCAAGCAAATGAAAGTCCGGCTGTGGGAATATGGCTGACGGTGCGCTCACCTTTGTGCGCTCAGCTGAATGACAGCGGCTCCAGTTCCTGTTCCAGACACGCAGCGGCGCGACGCCCAAAATAACGCGTCCTGCTCAAGTGGCTTCAAAGCCTT
>JAUCNO010000386.1:12010347-12028778 GCA_032353835.1 Enteromius viviparus | reverse complement strand
TATGGGATAGGAAAGTGTTCATGGTATGCTTACTACAGAATTCAGCCGGAAGTAGTAGGTCATCCGGGTACTTCTCGCCTACTGAATTTCAAATGCTATTAATGCAGACATACTACTCGCCTTGCATGCTGTTTTTCGCCTACTATATTATAGGGAAGTAAGCGATTTCGGACGCAGCAAATGTATGTGCAAAATAATGTGTTTTTGCACCTTAAACTGCATTACCCCAAATACACAAAATAATGTTCTTTTTAGCAACATCACATGATCCCTTTAAATATTGAATGTCTGCCAACTTCCTCCAGTTAAATGAGCCTGATACTGACGTTTTGCTCTTTAAATCCCCTGCTTCTACGGAAGTTGTGGCCGGTAAACTAGGACCTCTGCCTGGTAATCTTTATTCACATGTTAGAAACGTAGGCATTACTTTTGACTCTGCTTTGATTTTTTGTAAACAGATCAATGGTGTCGTTAGAAGTTGTTGTTGTTTTTGTTTTATCAACTAAAGAATATTACAAAGTTGAAGTCATTCTTGCCGTTTAGAGACATGTATGTAATACATGCTTTTATCTCATCTAGATTAGATTATTGTAATAAGTGTGTAAGATTAGTGTAAGATAAGTGGCATATCTGTGGCATAACTGTAGTGTACTGAGACTGTTGCTGTGTTTTGCTTACTCTTGTATTTTAAGATATATATTTTAATAATGCATAATTTAATCAAATTTATTTGAATAAAACTCTACTATATAATACACTGATTTTACTAAAGTAATACAATAAGCTTTTAATGAAGCAAACCAATGTTCCTTATTTTTTATTAGTTGTGGCATTTTGGAATTAGTAATGGAGGCTTGGGCTTAGCTGTTAAACAGTCACATAGGAATTTACCTCAAACCCATGGTCAGACACAGCATGATACCTGTTGACCAGATCAGGTTATGCTGACACTCTTTGTCACCCTCACATCTTGGAGCTTGTGGTATGAGGGGGGTGGCCATTAGCACCCTATATGGTGGTGTGTGTAGTGTGTTGTGTACAATGTGAAGTCATAAGAGAGATTGACATAAGAGGGTTTCTCTAATCAACTGAGATTTAGACTATAATAAAATAAATCACATCTCAACTATTTCTTAAATTAAACAAATGCCATTATTGAGAGAGAGAGAGAGAGAGAGAGAGAGAGAGAGAGAATGTGTGTATATGTGTGTTTATATTATTACATTTTCCATCAAATATAGCAATAACAGTAAGTTTTTAACTTGTGGAGACTTAAGAGTTGGAGTATAGGGGGATAGAAAATACAGTACAGTACATAATGTCTATGGGATGTTGTATGTGTTCAGTAACAAACCCCTAATTCTTCAAGAGTAATCATTTCTGCTACCACATAAAACTGTGTGTAAATTAAAACCAATTATAGTTAATTCTCGCTCATCTCTTTAGTGAAATGTATCTTTATTGTAAAACATCTTAGCACCCAGTAGGGGGGATACAGGTAAACTGTTGCGTACTGTACTTGTTGTTTTTCTGCCTGTTGTGAACAAAACTTAACAGATGGAGGTGCTGCACACAAGCTTCAATTTACAGCTTTTTTGATACGGCAAACGTGATCAGAAATGTAACCTACTAATGCAGGTGATGTACTTAATGTTGACGAAAACTATTGTCTTTGATGTTGCAGCAAGTCATTGTTGGGCTCAAAGGCCTCTATAACTTTCTGTTTGTTCCATCTGCTATGTTTAGATAAAGGGTTTGCACTATGATTTCTGGGGCACTTTCACTTGTGAACGTTGGTCATCAATAATACATTCAGAGCATTCCTTTTTTTAAAGTTTCACATTTTAAAATCTTAAAATATATTGTCTTGGGTATTTTAACATCGAATAGCCTTATTCTTACACTAACAAATTCAAAAAAGAAAGTTTGTTTTCGAATTAAGATGTTACAATTTGTGACCCAAGGAAGTGGTTTTGGGTTCTCAGTCTGAGAAAAAAAACAAAAAAAACAAGAGACAGATGCTTACAGAAATCAGCGCAAATGTACACCAGTGATTAGCTCTTATTATAAACAACATTGTGGTCATGGTTAAACATGCCAAAAATATGTTATTGAAGAGGCATCGCAGTTTACATTTGCTGTCTCAAGCAGTATGCTCAAGCATGTATTGTCAATAGAAGGTCTGAATACCATACAGTGTTTTTTATATGTGTGAGTTTTGCTAGTCAGTCATTTTATTTTTAAAGCTTCTTTTTTCTGCCATCGTAATTACTTTTAACATTTTCCTGTTCAGACTGTCATTGGTTTTGTGTGCTTTGTTTGAGAATTTCAAAGTCATTGTTCCATATTTAGATTTTTTTCGTAATACGATACTTGTGTCACTAATTGGTTGTTAGTTTAAATTTACGCATTAATAAAGTCATTACATAAAGCACCCATTCATCACTATATAATGGACACAGCAATGGCAACAGAAGGAGAACCTCACTATGTTATGCAACTAAGAGACTCTGTCCAAAAACACATGCTTGCATTCACACTTTCATTATGTAACATTTATCCATTGCTTTGTCTCTGTTAATGAATGTTTACTGGCTTGCATTGCCATGTTTGTGGTCAGTTTAGGACAAGTCCTTAACCTGCTTGGCATTTTCAGTTTACAAATATGTCACAAAATGTTTACTTCACTTGCTTGAATTCAAAAAAGGACTGTATATTATATTAGAATATAAATCGTGTAGTAGATCTTCTAGGCATTGAATGGTAACTGATTCAAAATGATAATTATAAAATGCATCTATTTTTGTATCTACAGCAACCACTTACAAGTATACAAGTACATTTTTATTTTAAGGTGAAGTTCTCCTTTAATGGCAGCATATGTGTGCACATTTCAAATATCTAAGAGGCTTTGTATGTTCAGGGCCTTGATAAGGATCTTTAGAAAATTTGCTCACATTACCCATATACAATGTTAATGTGTGCACACTGCTCGCTGACATTTGACACACTGCAGTCTGTTTCTTAGTAAGGCTGTAAGAGGAGGAAACAGGGTATATCTATAGACAAGTGAGACAGACCAAATTCAGCGAAAAACCAAATCAGTCCACATGATCGCTGACTTCCTCTCTAACACAGAACACGCTGTTCTCAATGACATTTTGACTGTTTAAAATGACATATATACGAACATATATATATATATAGTTCCTCCAAACCTCTTTTAGCTCTTTTCAATTGGTATATCAAAGGAACAAGGAATATTTCCAATAAAAAAGTGAATTCTGTCATCTTTTAACTCATGTCTTATGTCATCATAACCACTAAGAACTTTCTTCACGTAAAACAATCAAGATAAACTTTTGAAATGTATCCCGGCCACATACATAAGGAAATATCACAAAACCAAACAATAGTAAATAGTATCAGTAATAAAAGTATAATAAATATAAGCTACATTCCAATTTCATGAGAACATTCTGTCTGTTTATCACACAAAGACTTGAATATATTATGCAAAGGTCACATGGACTACTTTTTTGATTATATTATTTTTATAACACTTTTTTTAAAGATTGAAATAGAGTTACCACTCATTATGCATGTGAGGAAAATAGCAACCAGTACATTATTCACTGGGAACAACATGAAAGTCATCAAAACAAATAATAATGCTACCAATTATCCCAGTGTTCATATAGTGAAATTACCTTCATAAGACTTAACAACTTTATGAGACTGTAAGAGATTAGCTCAAACAATGTGATCTCTAAGATTTCTTTATTGTAGTGAAATAAAGAGTAGAAATAATACAGAAATCGTGTAATTTACAGCTGTACATTCTTACTACATTAAAATTCTTCAGTTACCACCAACTATTTTACTATATTATACAATTTAATTATTTTAACTGTATGTCTATTTACATAGCTTCATACTGGCAAAAAAAGTTACAATATTAGCATATGAAATTGCTGTAACACATTGAAATCTATGTGTCACTAACTTAAACAGCTTAATAGTTGCAGGTTATTTTAAAGCTGAAGTGTGCAATGTTAAAATGCATTCTCCTATTATTGCTTAATGTAACTAATAAGCAAACAATTTTATGGGTTGATTTATCTGAAACATTGTGACGCTATCAAAACCTTACTTTACTTGGTTAATCTTCCTCTCCAGCCCAACACAGCAACAATGTTTTCAGTGTTTAGGAAACCTGTTTGAAATCAATCATTGTTTTTGCAATTCTTCCGACTTGGTGATGCTAATCACAAACAAGTTACACACTTCATCTTTAATCTTAGCAGGAGTTCGGTATTGCAATTAAGAAAGAAACACTCACACATAAGATTCCTTTGCAAAGGAGAACTCCTCAAACACAGGCTGACTACACCTGCGGGACACTCGTTCATGCCTTGCCTGGGACACTGACTCAGACATGGCTCTCTGCCGGAACGGCACAGGCTGTGGTTCTTCTAATTGAACACTTTCTGTAAATGTTTCTATGTGTTCTGTGGGTTCATTAACTTTGTAATTGTCCAGCAGGTAGTCGTTCATGGAGATGGGGCGAGATTTCTTGCCAAGCTCTCTGGCGTGTTGGACCGTCATGGCCCGGTACTGCGGAGGGGCCGGTTGTGCTCCAGTCTGCAGTGCCTGCTCATAGGACGGGGGGCTGCATGGCATACGACTATCCACGTGTTGGAAGACCTCGATGGCCGAAAGAGGCCGTCGACGGCGAACAAGCTCGTCAATGTTCTCTGTCTCATTTTGTGAGTCTTCTTGGAGAGTTTCACATGGGAAGAGCACTTCTTTCTGGGACTCTCCTTTCTTCAGACTGCCTCTGTTAAATGTAAAGTTTCCAAGGCTTTTGGCCCTCATTGAGAGGGATCGTCGGGTCACTTCTACCTCTCCTTGGACATTGCTTTGTCTAGGTTTACTCATAAAGGATGAGTGCCTAGTAGACTTGCGGGGACTTGCAGGGGACGGCAGGGGTGACGTGGTTGTTGATGGCTCTGAGAGATTCGATGAGGTGCTATCTGAGGAACAGAACGATGGGCAGGAACCAGCCTTAGATGTTGGTGAAGACACACTAATTGGCAAGTCCATATTCAAAGTCTTGGCGATCTGGTATCTTCTGTTCTCACAGCGCTGGGGATGCAAGAAAGAGTCATCCGAGTTCTGCTTCTTAAGTGGTTGGTCGTCAAAGTCTTCCTTCTTTGTCGAAAAGTTGTCATGGCTGCGGGCAAGCTCTCTTAATCCCGTGATGGGGGCAGAAGGAAAAATGGAGGGCTCAGAGCACCGCCGATTAAAGGGATTTGTGAACGTTTCAAATATGGTTTCAGAGGAACAAGAATGTATGTCAGAGCGTTCTAGTTTGCATAGACCGGAGGTCCCATGTGGCATCATGTTGTCCTCCAGGGACCGGCTCTCAGCTTCTACACAATCAAAATCAACATCAGGATCTGTGCTGTCGTATGCTGAGTCATGCTGATGGACGTCAAAAGATATATCAGGAGACATCAGGGAGGCTGAATCTGTAGAAAATAAAGCAAAGTTAAAAGTCTTGGTGGCTGGGTCATGCTATAATAGCAATGCTCTGTTCATTGATTAGATTAGATTTAGATTAGATTCAACTTTATTGTCATTACACATGTACAAGTACAAGGCAACGAAATGCAGTTTAGGTCTAACCAGCAGTGCAATAAGCAGCAAGTGCAGGATATAAGTTATAAGTGCACTTATAGAAGATATGTACAAGACGAAACTGGGTACAGATGGATGTACAATAATATGAACATAAAATACAGTTTGTATTAACTATAATCAGGAGCAACACAGCAACCTTTGAACCTGGTAGATGGTCTAACATGTTAATAAAATGGTCTTTAGCTGGTCCATGCTGACCATTAGTTGTTCAACCTTGTAAACTTCATGAACCTGCAACAAACCAGCTAATAGTTTGTTATACAAGCTCTAGGTGGCCAAGCTGAATTTTGGGACAAAGAAACAGTTTCTGTTTAGCTTGCTAATGGCTAGACCAGTTAGACCAAATTGTCAAGTTCCAAAACAATGCTAACAGCTTCACACAAAAAAGACTCTCCATAGACAGCAAAACAACTGAAGTGATCCCAGATCCAGAAACGTAGCAAAAACACTGGTAAAAAATCTGCATAATCTACAGCTGTTATCTGAAGTATATGCTTACGCAGTAATGTTATATAAAGTGGCAGAAGACGTAACTCACATGAGAAGAATGGTTGAGTATTTGATGTTATTTTTGTTTTCTTTGAGCAAAAAAAGTATTCTCCTACCATCGCAAAACTGGATCAACAAAACAGTTGATCCACTGATGATGAACTTTTACTAGTGTTTTTACCATGTTTCTGAATCTGGGATACTTTCAGTTGTTTTGCTGTCAGTGGAGGGACATATGTCTCTCTGATATCATCAAAAATATCTTATTTTGTGTCCCGAAGATGAACGAAGGTCTTATGAGTTTGGAACAATATAAGGGTAAGTGATTAATGACAGAATTTAAAATTTTGGGTGAACTAACCCTTTAACTGCATTTTCTAAAAGGGATTGAGGTAATGATTTAATTTTGCCACACTAGGGATGCAGAAACATCTGATTTAAGGTCATTTTTGAAAATGCAAAAGTATTATTGTCAGACATCCTGTTAAGACTTGGGGTTGCTGTCAACCTCATAATTATAAATGTAGCTCTTGATTGGGAAAATGTTAAGTAAAGATATTGTAAAGTAAAATGACCTCAGAAAGGACACATAAATGGGGCATAGATGTCAATGTAAATTTAAGAATGATATTCTGGCTCTTTTTAGAAATAGATATAATTCATTTACCTGATTTGTCCATGGACTCCTGATTCTCTAAATCCCCAAAAAGCTTCAGGATAGCATTTCCAAATACCTCACAGCATTTTTCAATTAGGAACTGGATCAGATTTGTGGCCTTAATTAAAATACAAAAGAAAAACATTAAAGTGTATTTCATGTACTGTAATGTATTGAGTTTTGTACACAACCCAGAGTCACAATGTTTTTGGTGTTGTGGTTTCTATGCATTGAAAACCACATCATGCATATGATGTTGTGTCTTAAATCGATGGATTAGTCAAAGCGAGACTGCAGACGTGTTAAAAAAAAAAAAAAAAAACATTACTGAGACTTCTGACATACATTCTTGCTCAGACACTGATCCAGACTTAGTTTAGTGACTTAAGTTCATGTTGCCAGAAAATAATTGCATGACATAACAGATTATTATTTAGAAGTTTCTGACCTTTGCTACATCATCCCTGTCTAGGGGCTGGTTGTCACGATGCAGCAAGGTTGGAGCAATGCACACTGCCAGGTTCTTGGCATCCATTTTGTTGGTTTCTGAATGCTGACTGATGTGGTGAAACAGGCACAGCAGGTGCTGCAGGAGGAGACTGTTTGCTTTGGGCAACTTCTCGGCCATTCTGAGAGTCGAGAACAAAAGAAAAAACAGTTAGGTCCTCTTTCTATTAACCACTCCTTCCATTTTTTTTGATGAGGGAGGAAGAGCAAAACAGAACTGTCCTTCTGACATTTTGAGGTCAGACTTCAACTTCTAATTTCCTTATTTTCAAATCTCTGTAGAGTACATAGAAAGTCCACAGAAAAGCCCCATTTCCACCACCCTGCCTTGCCAGGGACTTTTTAATAGCTCCAGTTCCCAGCTGCCAGTTTCTCTCTACCATTCATTCTTAAGTCATTGTACGACTTACCTTCTCAGCTCCCTCTGAGCATCCTCTGTCCTCTCTTTCTCCAGAGCACAGATCCAGCTTTCATAGTGCTCAAATACCAGCAGGCCTCCAGGGAGTTCCTTCAGGAAAATCTGTCAGTTCATTAAAAAAAGAAAACAATGATTCAATGTTTCACAGTCAGAATGGAAAAAGGGGCGTTGACATGAGACATAAATAAGTCGACAAATGAGTCAAATGTAAACGTGTATTATTCACCTTCAGCAATCCAACCAGGAGCGTCACAGGCAGGGCCTCCATGTCCACCTGGGCTCCAGAGTTTAGCTGGTCTTTGAGAGCATTCAGGTTTTTGCTGTTACATGAGACCCTGAAGACACCCTCAGTAAATGGACCCTTCCTGAACAACAACAGGAGTATTTCCTGTAGGAGGACCAAAAACATGTGAAGTTTGAGGAATAGAAACTTCTACTGACTTAAAGATTAAAGTCAGACTCCAAAAAGCTCTCTTTTTATGTTCTTAAATAGACATTTCAGTGCATGTTATTTCATAGAAAAAATTTATGTCTTGATAATCTTTCATTAAAATGACTCACTATACGTCTAAAACAATTTTTCTTTTTGAATGACGTCAAGGCAGGTTAACCTTTCTTTTTTTTTTTTGCATGCCATTAGTTTCCAAAGTCTGTTTGGCAAAGGTTTTTGAGTAATTCTCAAACTTGCTGTAGCTTTACCCATGTCTTTGAATTTAATCAAAATCATCTCAAACACTTATGATTGAGGTTTGGATAAGGTTAGCAAGAAACTGCACATCTCCTATAAATAGAAACATTAAATGATTTGCATCTGCGGTTGCTTTTATGTTTTTATAGAAAGATTACTTGTTCTTGGACAAAAAAAACTAAATAAAAAATCATATGTATATCATGAAGTAAACAATAATACAGTGATTTCCAACCATGTTCCTGGAGACCCCCCAACACTGTATGTTTTCCATGTCAGTGGAGGGACATATGTCTCTCTGATAATCAGCTCATTAGTAGAGACTCCAAAAGCTGAAATGGGTGTGTCAGACAAAGCAGAGACACAAAATGTGCACTGTTATGGGGCCTTCAGAAACGTGGTTAGGAACCACTGCAATAATACATCAATACAATACACTGACATACAGTAATTGGTTTTGGAAGTGTGGTGTCATCTTTGAGATGCCGTCCAAACAGTAAGTTCTTTGCATTGGACTCAGGATGAGCCGGCACACTTGGGTTGGTGGAGCTTCTCTTCAGCTTGAAGAAAAAGTTCTTTTTGCCTCCATTCTCTCCTGAGGCCAAAAAAAAGCATTATTATAAATACTTCAAATGATTGTAATATTGTTGAGTTGTCCAATAAAGACTGTTCTCAATTTATTTAAAATATTTATTACTAGAGTAAAGCAGTGATGGTAAACATAGTCTTCAGATCTTTTTTTCTCTGACACATTTGTTTTCTTGCACTTTTTTTTTTACTCCCACTTAGTTTCACTGTTTTTTTGTGTTTTTTTTTCTGCTGGCGGGCACGCAACCCAACATGTGGTTTCAAACAGCCATTTTGAGTATTTTAAACTCACCAATAGGCTGCTGTGCATGTGCTTCTTGGTTATGAAACTGCTTCGAGAGGGAGGAGATTTTGCCGTTGCCCTGGGAACAGGCACATGTTTGTCATGAGGACATGAAGAAGTAGTAGGGTGTAACTTCAAATTACACACATGCAACTGTCAAATACTATGGTACTATGGTTCTATACTTTTCATTCATTTTAGCATACTTAGTTTTGTTACTGCAGTTATTTCCAAAGATCATCGTAAGTAATTTTGTGTTTGTCAAGAGTGTAAATCTAATATGAATTAATGAAAATGAGTAATATTAAGCGCTCACATCAAAAGGCAACTCTGCAGAGTCCATCCCAACTCCACTTAGAGTTTTATTCTGCAAGACAAAGAAAGACAGACAAATAATGTCAATATCAGTACTGTAAAATCCAACAGATATTTCCATACACTGACCAGGACTTACATCATCCGAGTTAAAAGCCACAGAAGAAAAATATCCCATTCCAAGCATTTATGCGTTTTGACCTTTGGAAAGCAGATCACTAAAGTTAACTAATCAGAATCGCGTACCGTCGTATTGCCACTCAGCACCTTCATGAGGACGCTGGGCGGTGGAGAAGTGCTGCCTGCTCTCGATCTTGCCTCTGCAGTTATCCTGTCATGACATTCGAAGTTGTAACATTTTTCGTTATGCACCACACATACAGACTTAGAGCAAGATCAGCATACTCTTCTGTATGCGCATCAGTTTAGCATGCATCATTTGCTTTTTTAGCTGGGTTCAGAAGCCCACTTGTAATTAATAGTTTTTAGCATATTGATTTAAGTTTAATGTGAATTTCAGAATTCAGACAGGTATTAAATCACACCTTACCTGTATAGAGTATCTAGCCAGTGGTCCTTTAGCTCAGGCAAACTGCAAGTGAGAGTACAGCATGGTGTAAGTTAGTAATCCACAGACAGTGCAGCGCGGTTGAATGTGTTGTGAACATGAAGAGGCCACACTCTCTCGACCTCTTTACAACAAAAAGGGCAGGAAAGTCTCAGTGAGTCATGAGGGCAGGAAGCAGCATCACAGCTACCACTTCCTCATTTCAGAGTGTGGCTTGGTGACAAGCGGAAAGTTTATCTGAACGACCTGCAATTCATAGAAGGTAGGTTAGGCCTAATAAGACACATAGGATGGGCGACTATGAAATGTGTGTAAATATTTATATTTTTAGATTTGAGAATTAAACATAGATCCTTTCTGCAGAAAAGGTTTCTCACATTTTGTTTCACACTTTAGGTGTGAGGTTAGGTGTATAACCCTACTCACTATTTCGCAATGACTAAACAAAGACCTTATTCACCTGCTCTAACTGCCCTGTGTGTGTTGTCATATGCTAAACAGTAGCATCCTGGCTACAACATGTCTCTGGTAAGAAGCTGGAACTCAACTCTCTTGGTATATGGCTGTTGCTGGAAGTCAGGGAATTGAGTTTATAATTCTAAAAAAAAACCAATGTCACAGAAACCCATCGATCTGCTTCAGAAGATATGTGTTAACACCCACACCCTGGAGGCGTATAGTTTTATGGTGGATATATGCAATTTATAGAGCTTCAAAATAATGGCCACTATCCATTAGCATTACCAAGCTTGGAAATGACAGGATACATTTTTTTTAAAAACTCAGAAGAGCCAGGATAAATTGAAAAAAAAAAAAAAAAAAATTGGCTTGGGGGTGAGTAAATTATAGTCTAACTTTAATTTTTGGGTGAACTAATCCTTAATCAGTCTTTTTTTAAAGATGATGTTATCTGCGAATGTGCTTTATATTTGTTGTAAATAAACTTTTAAGATATTGTTACATGGTAAGTGTAGATGACATGGATAGACCATGCTGGAGCCAAAGTGACTAAAGTCAAAGGTAGAGCCAGGGGGAAGGAGGAGCCTGACAGAGTAAGAGAGATGGAGGGATGAGGTAAAACCAAAGGAGAGGAATTCTAAGGTGGTGGATGGTCAACAGCTGACGAAGGTGGAGCAAGAGGAATGAAGGCGGCCCGTTGGAGCCTGTAGGGTGACGGGTCATAGAAGAGACCAGGGAGCTAGAAGATGAGGTGGAGTTAGGTTATCCAGTGGCTAGAGACAGGGGATCCTCATGTCTACGCTGGAAGACTTGATGTAAACCAACATACGCTCTTTAAAAAAGGTACTTCATGATGCCATAGAAAAACCTATTTGTCTAAATGGTTTCATAAAGGACCTTTAACATCTGAAGAACCTTTTTGTTTCACAAAAGGTTCTTTGTGGCAAAAGAAGGTTCTTTAGAATGGTTCTTTGTAAAACCAAAAATGGTTCTTCTATGGCATCGCTCTGAAGATCCATTTGAAGTATCTTTATTTTTGTGCAGGTGCTGCAGGCTGAGAATAAGCTGAGGGGAGGACAGGTGGCAGAAGGGAAACAGGACTGAGAGCTCGCAGGCATGGAAGGTGGAGGTAGATGGATGTTTGCCCAAAGTGGTGCCCAAATATTGAGGAACAGCAGCTAGGTTAACAAGCCATAGTGGTGATGATGGAACTTGATAAGGAGTAGCATCAGCTGCAGACGGCAAAGAGTGAGGAGGGGAGGTCTTGGATCAGAAGGACTAGACAGCAGAGGTGGGATGTGGAGGATAGGTGAGAGTTTAATGGATATAGTAGGGTCAGGACTAGAGGGACACATAGAAAACACAGAAAATATGGACCCAGCAGAGACACTGAAGATTAAGTGTTGGACGGAACCAGCAGGAAAGGAAAAAGTGAATACTAAAGGCAAGGGCTGGATGGAGCAAGTGAAGAAAACAGACAGAACTAGAATGAATAGAAGATTTAACCATTCCAACAGATCTCCAGAGGCCTGTGACAGCTTTCCCTCTGTGGTAGGAATGTGGACGGGTCTTTCCTCCATTCCCTCGTACTCCACTAATATTTACATTTACATTTAGTTATTTAGCTGATGCTTTTATCCAAAGCAACTTACAAAGTAGAAGCAATCAGACCAGAGAGCAACAATTAACAAGTGCTGTGGCAAGTCTAGCACAGTGCACAAAGCAAGTTTAAAAAAAACAAAAACAAATAAAAAATGAATAGAATAGTAAAGAATAGGTAAGTGTAAGTTATGTTTGGTCTGTTGATTGCAAAAAAGATGTGTGTTCTTTAGACAAGTGGAATCAGCTAGAAGTCAGGTGTGCAAATTAACTAATTAAAGCAGGAACTCAAAAAGAACTCGTCACAAGATAAAAACCAAATTAAAACAGAACTAACCTGTGGCACATATGTGGTACACGTGTGCATTCAATATATTTAGTACCCAGCACCTTTAAGTAAATAAAAAAATTGGAAAGCCTCTGTTGGTTTTTTTAATCATGTGACTAAATCCACAGCTGAACTTCACTATTCCAGTTATGCTATTTGCCATTTATTACTGATGGAGAATCATCACTGACTTCCCTTTAATGGCTTCTGCCTAAAACCCACACATTCATGCTGTACAAACTGGTGTGAATGATCTGCTATTTGGTTGCTGCTGCTTTCATGTTTTATTAGATTATTTGGTTCTACTTGTTTATCCAAATATTGTGCTACAATTTGCTCTTCAGTGTTGCATCCAACTACCAACACCTGTGAGAACACCTACATGCACAACTTTTGTGGGTTATGAAGGTTATGATGAACACCTACTCACTATTTCGCAATGACTAAACAAAGACCTTATTCACCTGCTCTAACTGCCCTGTGTGTGTGTCGTCATATGCTAAACAGTAGCATCCTGGCTACAATATGTCTCTGGTAAGCAACCTAGTTTCAGTGTCAGCAACATACCCACAGACTACCCACATGCTTGGCTGTTTGTTACATGGTCGTGTGAACATGCAAGCGTTCGATCATACTCCTGGAGATCTACTCACTTGCAAAGCTTAGTTCAAACCTGCATTATTTTTCATAAAAATTAAAGTAAAAAAAAAAACCTCACCAGAATGAGACCAAGCACAGAGAAGCAGACCAAGCCATTACAATAGATGTTCTTAGATCAACATCTGTATCTTCTTCCTCTGCCTCGTCGTCGTCATTTTCAAAGCCACACACCCACAGGTCCTTCAAATCAATCCTGTGTTTTAGTCTGTAACTTGCATTTGACCTGTAAACACAGAAATCTTGGATTTATTGTCTTGTTATCTTTTGCAGTATGGCAGTGATCTCCAGACACACTGTATATTAAATTTGGACAGACATGCATTAGCAATTTTTTATCATTATGTATTATAATTCTAGCTTTCAGTTTATTCAAATATTGACTTGATATATAACTCCAAGCCTCCTTAAGGATTTTCCAAATATGATTCACACTGGTTGGACACTTCACGATCAAGTTCCTCCCATAGTAGCTCAATTGGGTTGAGATTGGGTATATATTGCCATTAAAATGTAATCAAAATAAAAATGATCATTGCTGGTCTTCAATGATATTGTCAAATTACTTTAATGTGTTTGCACCAAAAAAAATGTAATGATTTATGCTGATAACATCCAAAACCACACTTTGCCAGGGCTGTTTGCAAACATTTAGAGGGCAGTGTATATAAAATCTAAGCCTAATTATAATAATGAAATAATATGTACACTAAATGTAGGACTAAAAGCTAAAAATAAAGTATATGAATTTGACTCGTTGCAAAATAAGTTCTTTAAATGGCTTATGGTCACTGCACATTTTAATCTGAAGTTTTTGCTTGTTTAAAAATAAAAACGACCTCGGGTCAGTTCAATCACTTTTACATACTGCTTAGAAAACCCTAAGACTTTTGACACTCACCCTATACACCTGGTGATAAATGCATTTACCTTATCTTTTAATGATTGTGTTAAGTATGTATATTATATATACAGTAAAGGCCAAAAGTTTGGACACACCTTCTCATTCAATGTGTTTTCTTTATTTTCATGACCATTTACATTGATAGATTCTCACTGAAGGCATTAAAACTCTACATGTGTTCATTCATAGTTATGTACTTAAGGGGGAATAACTGAAAACATCTTTTATATTCTAGTCTCTTTAAAATAGACTCACTCTGATTACTTGAAGGAGTTCCCAGAGGTGTTTAGCACTTGTTGACCCCTTTGCCTTCACTCCACAGTCCAGATCACCCTAAACCATCTCGATTGGGTTCAGGTTCTTGGACCTAACAAATCTCCTCTGCTTGTTGCCTCTCCTTAGCAGTGGTTTCCTGGCAGCTATTTGACCATGAAGGCCTGATTTGCTCAGTCTACTCTTAACAGTTGTTCTTGAGATGGGTCTGCTGCTAGAACTCCGTGTGGCATTTATCTGGTCTCTGATCTGAGCTGCTGTTAACTTGTGATTTCTGAGGCTGGTGACTCGGATGAACTTGTCTTCTGAAGCAGATGTTACTCTTGGTCTTCCTTTCCTGGGTCGGTCCTCATGTATGCCAGTTTTGTTGTAGCGCTGAATGGTTTTTGCGACTCCAATTGGGGACACATTTAAAGTTTTTGCAATTTTCCGGACTAACTGACCTTCATTTCTTGAAGTAATGATGGCCACTCGTTTTTTTTGAGTTAGCTGATTGGTTCTTGCCGTAATATTTTAACAGTTGCCCAATAGGGCTGTCGGCTGTGTAGTAACCTGACTTCTGCACAACACACTGATGGTCCCAACCCCATTGATAAAGCAAGAAATTCCATGAATTAACCCTGAGAATTAACCCTTTCAATGTGCAATATTAATATAATTTTTCTTCCAATGTGCAATACCCCGACAGCCGAAATGTAAAAATTCCAACTTGAACATATTGAGGAACGTGCAATAATTTTTTACAATTGCTGTGCAATTCAACGGTAAATATGTATTAATATTTATCATTCCACCTCAGAACAGTCTTTTTACCCCCATCTCATCATACCCCCTCATCCCCTATCTGCACTAATTTTTTGTTAACTATTGTAATCTACCTTAACCTATTTATTGTTATTGTACTGTAAATATACTTTTTACATGTCTGCAATAAATAGGTAGATGCTTAATGTACATTGTACATAATGTACAATATATAGATAAACAGATGTATATAATGTACATTGTATATGTGTACAGTGACAATAAAGACATTACAATTCTAATTCTACCTCTTGAAGCTCATGGAGAGAATGCCAAGAGTGTGCCAAGCCGTAATCAGAGCAAAGGGTGGCTATTTTGAAAAAACTAGAATATAAAAGATGTTGTCAGTTATTTCACCTTTTTTGTAAAGGACATAACTCCACACGTGTTCATTCATAGTTTTGATACCTTCAGTGAGAATCTACCAATGTAAATAAAGAAAACACACAATTTTTGTTTAGGATTTTTAATAAGGCACCAAACAAAAATCACAAAACATGACACTGACTTTAATATGTAAAAATTGTCAGATTTCAGCAGCATTTCTGAGCAAATGTGACATGTGAACTCATACCTCTAAACACACAAAAACAACATTCTATCTTTGACGTTTGTTTCAATCGTATCAGCAGAACCGCACTCATATTTCCCATTTTCATCCTGGTCTCTATGTGAACTGCATTATCTTCATCTCTACAGCAACACAAGACAAGCGGCCAACTGAGTCTAGCTCACGAGCGCAGGGCCAAATCAGCGTCTGACAGCGTTATTATTTGTTAGATCTAGTTGCTCTTTTCTCCAAACGGGAAAAAACAGCCTTTTCCTTTCCGCTGGGAAGTAGAAATTTGGAAGAAAATGTGATCTGAAAGCCTCGTCTGGCTGTTGTTCAGCGTCCTTGGTGGATGTGGTGTTAAAAGACAGCGGGGGAATTTGTGATTATGCCTGCTGATATTTCCAGCATCCTGAGACTCCAGGAACACAAATTTTAAATGATTTTTAATGGTGGTCATTGTCATTGTGAAGATTGCTGACATTTGCTTCACCTGTTTCTCAGACACAGCTAGAGGTTGTAATCATGTCTGACTACAGTTACACACTGAAAACATGTGTGTGTGTGCGCGTGTGTTACCGGCGGCAGACCTAGGGGAATCTGTGCCGGCACAAGCCAAATCACGTACCAATCTAGCTCTGTGAGTGATAAGGAGACAGACACGTTATTGCCTTGCTCGAGTGCAGTTTTAATGTGACAAAGATAATCAAAGTTACAACCTGGACACATCATACTTTGTCTAGGTTCAAGCTCTCAGTAAAATAACTTTCAACAGTCACTTTAAACAATACTTATTTGTCTACATTCAAGACAATGCATTTTGATTTCTCAAATGAACACTGGCATAACTGCAGGAACAAACAACCCCATACAGTTGAAAATACATCTGGTAAGTGATGATGATAAGTTAAGATATCAACGTAATACTGCATTCACTGAAACAATACATTTCTTCAATATATCTTAGTTAACAATTTAAATCTGATTAATATAAACCCATTGAAATCTGATTAACACAAAACAATCTCCTTTGCATCGCATCTAAATGCACATTGAATATCCCACGTGACCACATCATGCCCTCACATGCATTTAATAAAATGAGAGCTGCAAAAGTACACCGTTGATTTACTAAACATTTGAAACGGATGAAAATAATAATGATCAGAAGGATTCTTAAACACAAGTGTGCTAACTGAACGATCTAATGTCTTACAGGTTTCGCAAGCATTACATCTCCTCTTTAATCTATGCTAATTTTGCTAACTGCAAGTTAGCAGATATCATTTATCATTTTCTTGAACGTACGATTTAATCTTATGACTTTTCTAACACATTTAACATCCTTTAACATTTTTCATAGTGACAGCAATGAACAAATCAACTCAAACCACTCAAAAAGGATGTTTTTACCCATACCTGTGAGTGATAAGGAGACAGACACGTTATTGCCTTGCTCGAGTGCAGTTTTAATGTGACCCGGAACTCGAGACGTCGATCTCCTCAATAACCCACAACAGCGCCACACCGCCCTCCAAAGGTGCGGTGGCGAACTACATGCAAAATATGATTAACTCATATAACAACCCTGATAAGAAAAATATTAACAAAAATAAAAAAAATAAGTGATGGGGTACCCTTTTTTCTACAAAACAGAACCATTTCGCCCATCCGTCACACGTGCGATCAGTGATTGAGACCCCCAGCAGATGGACTTGGGTTGTGTTTGTTGTGCTCCAGGGAAAAGGTTAGGCATGTGGGATACTTCCGCAAGATGATAAGAAAATCCTTCATTCCACAAACATTAGATGTCTGTTTACTTATTAATGTGTTTTGAGATATGAAGGGGGGAGTTTTGGAGGTTTATCTGTTGGAGGGTGCTGATAAAGTGGATTTGAATGAGAATCAGGTATAAGGTTCCCTAACAAACACATTAGTGGATGTCTCTGCTTACATGTTAATAAAAATCAACATGAATGTGTCCTGAAGGGTTAGTAAAAGTTATAGAAGCCATTTTCTTCGGCAAAGACCTTTATCCAAAGCCCAAATATATGAAGGATCTTGTGTTTGCATAGATTACTAAAATATCTAAATATCATGTTATTGTAATTACATTTTTTTTTTTTCATTTTTAAAGTTTTTTACAGTTTCATGAGCACACAAATAATATTTATTAATACTTTAAATTAGGGTTACTTTTTAAATTTTCTTTTAACATATTTTATCTAAGTAGTAGTAAAGTAGTTTTAGTTTTTTTTTTTTTTTTTCATTTTTCAGTATTTTAAATATTTCTGTTCATATCTGTTGATTTTATTTTTATTTGAGGTTGCACCTTAATTAATATTTATTTATTTTTAAAAATATTTTCAGAAATCTTTTGGCTAATTAATGAAGGACCAAAAACATACATAAAACAAGGGATAGTGAAGCCAGAAATTATTATTTTGTCATCATTTTAAAGCCAGACACAAAAAAATATACTTACATCATATATATATATATATTGTTACGTTCATTGTCTGTTTAGTTCTGTTTTTGGTTTCAGTTTAGTTTCAGTTCTTGGGTGTTTCTCAATGTCAAGGATACTTCCTTGGCAGGACTGGTCCTTCCAAGTCACTTCCTTTAGAGGCTAGGCGA
>JAUCNO010000386.1:11998231-12010247 GCA_032353835.1 Enteromius viviparus | reverse complement strand
GTTATTGTAACCCCTCTACGTTTTGCACTTTGGACCAACGTAGTCAGGGTACGTTTTTATATGAGACTGGGTTGTTTTTGAAATATTCATGCAGAATTTAAGTACATAATCACATGAAATCAGATAAAAAAAGAAAAACATTTTAGAAAAGATTTTACATACACACTAGGCTCCACCTTCACCTACTCACAACGATCACTCTTCCCTGAGTCTTATTTAGCAACACATGTCACCTCCACCTGCAATCACTCTCCGCTACCACATAAAACCACACACCACCTCTCAGTCACTGTCCGTGCTTGTTTTTACAAGTTGGACTCAATTCTGGCAAGATCTATCTCTAAGACTTACCTGCTACACTTACCCTCTGTTTATACCTGTGTTCTCCAAAATCTCTGTTCTCCCCAGGCTTTAACGAATCCCTCTGTGTCTCCATCGTCTCCAACGCTCCATCGCTCCTATACCCAAAGACATTCCAGTTACTCCCTTCATCAGTTATCTCTAAACCATTCATCCATTATTCTACTCACCTGTGTTTCTCTGCCTTTACCAGTCTTTATTCTCTCCTGCAAATAAACTATCATTATTGTTACAACTCCTCCTGTGTTGAGTCCACTTCCTAACAGAAGCACAGACCTTAACTGTTTTGTAGGATGAGTGATCCCAATCCATTCCAGGAACTTATTGATGTGCTTCAACGAACTGATTACCATGCCGCCGCCCCCACCACCAGCACCTGTGTCTCCTGCACCCAATCCCGGAAGTCATCAATGATTAGTCCCACAGTCCGACAGGTGCCCTACTTTAGCGTGGCAGGAGAGTGCAAGGGATTCCTGTTACAGTGCTTGATTGTTTTAGCAAACTACCCCAAGATATATTCTTCAAAAATCGCTTATGTAATTTCTTGTCTCTCAGGACCAGTGCTGCGATGGGCAGAAACTGGAAGAATCTTGACTGAAGCGGGGCCAGCAGTGCGCTCATATTCAGCCTTCGTTCAGCACTTCACTGAGATATTCAGTCGGATGGATTCAGAAACCTCAGCTGGTGAGGAACTTGTCTATTCAAGAATATCCATTGAAGTTTCATACCCTAGCGGCTGCTAGTGGATGGAATGAGCACTCGCTGCTGACCACATTCCGCCAAGGATTTGAACCTTAACTGCATCTGTCCACTGTGCTTTCCATATTCAATCATATGCAATCCTCACAGAGCACTGTAGCATTCTCTTCCAGCCCACCGGTCACCATAAGCCCTCCAGAACCAAACCATGAACTGATGCAAGTTGATTTCAAATGGCTCACCCGAAATGAACGGCGACGTTGGCTGACAATGGGGTTAAGTTTATATTGTGGCTCAGCTGAACATCACATTCAAGAATGTCCATGCCATCCTCCACGTCCCGTGGTGAGTACTATCCTTCCAATGTGCAAGAAAATCCCTCCACTCACTGCTCCAGTGACTATTACTGATCATGATGTCTCTGTTACACTTGCAGCCTTCATTGACTCTGGCTCCAAGGGGGAACTTGATTGCCGGACATCGCGCCCATCATCTTAGGCTCAAAACTTTTCCCATGGAAGGAGTGTATCGTATTCAGTCCATCAGGGGGCAGTCTCTCACCAATCTGCATGTACGTTGCAGGATGGATCCTGTGTGTCTTCAAATTGGACTGTGTCATAAGGAGATATCACTACTGGTTCTGGAGGGCTCTACCATTGATGTGGTGTTAGGGTGCCCGTGGTTGGTAAGGCACAATCCCATCCTCTCTTCACACTAATCATCTGGACAGACCTGCACCTCAGAGGCCGTTGTAGACCACTGTGGTGTCGGAGGGGTCCAGTCCCGGGAGGGGGCCCTGGAGGAGGGGGTAAGGTTGCATCCACACCAGGCTCCACCCTCACCTCCTCAAAACAATCACTCTCCCCTGAGTAATAATCAGCAACACCTGTCACCTCCACCTGCAGTCACTCTCCACTACCACATAAAACCACACACCACCTCTCAGTCACTGCCTGTGCTCGTTTTTTCAAGTTGGACTCAATTCTGGCAATATCTATCTCTAAGACTTACCTGCTACACTTACCCTGACATAGTTTTTTACCACTCTTGTCAGAGATGGCCACCAGAATGAATTCTGTACTAACTACAGAGTGTGTGAGATGCCTGGATGTCCTGTGCTAAGAGAAGAATGAACCCATTGCAAACCTTCGGTAGAAGTTGACAAAACCCAAAAACCGTTGTAACTCCTTGACTGTCGTGGGTTGAGGCCATTCTGTAACTGCATGCATTTGGTTTCATCCATCTTGATGCCTTGGTAGCTAATGTAATAGCCCAGGAAGGAGGTCGTGTAAACATGAAACTCGCATTTCTCTGCCTTTACGTACAATTGGTTGTCTAGTAGTCTTGACAGCACAGTCTTAACATGGGTGATATGCTCTTGTTCATACATGGAAAAAATGAGGATGTCATCAATGTAGGCTATCACATACTTGTGTAGAATGTCCTTGAAAATGTAATTGATGAATGACTGGAAGACAGCTGGAGCGTTAGCAAGACCATACGGTATCACCTGATATTCATAGTACCCCCTAGTGGTGAGAAAGGCCGTTTTCCATTCATCTCCCTCTTTAATTCTGATCAGGTTGTATGCACTTCTCAAGTCCACCACAGTCAGTACTCGTGCAAGGGCTTCCTCTGCTGGCATGGCGTTACATAAAGAAAACAAAATAATTGAGTACTTAAAATATACACAAATCCAAAATATGCTATACAGACATACAGCATCTGATTGTATTCACTCAAATTCGACATTGTAAAAAGAAAGTTGACCTAACTGAAAATTGAGCCAAAATTTTTTTTTAATTTGACCTAAAAAAACAAGGCAACCTAACCAACTTAAGTTAACTTAAATAGCAACGACAACTTAATAGCATTAGTTCATCTAATAAATAAAAGTCACCAAGTGTTAAAAGAAAGCAACCCAATTTCTTTTTTTGCATTTAGCAATGTTAACCTTTTTTAACAGTACTCTTTCTTTAAGATTTATCTTATTTATTTTCAAACTGCTTTCTACATAATATGAATAGTATTTGCCTCTTAAAACTAAAGGCAAACATTTATGCTAACAGACAAATGTATAAACAAGTTGCGGTAACACTTTACAATATGGGTCAATGAAAATGAATCATACTAATGCCTAAATTAATACTTAATTCATCACATACTAATGATTAACTACAGATGGAGTCGTACACATTTGTGCATGAATCAGGGCAGCCTTAACTGCATGTTAGTACATGTTTTATAGTAAACGCATTAATTAACGTTTGAGGGTAAATTAATTCAAACAGCCTTTTAAAACGGAATACAAATTAATTAACTAATTAATTAATTAAAATAATTTAATAATAATATAATTTGAGCATTTGACATCTTCAGCTTTGTCATAAACATTATTGGGTGGCAAATAATTAGTCAACCCTACTAAAAAAACAAATACAATGACTGATGTGTTCTTCTCTTTCCCTTTAAACTCACCCTCTGTGACTTATACACAGATGAATAAAAATAAAAACCCCAAACCCACAAACAACATTTGTAGAACAATTCATAAAGAAATGCTCAAACTGGGAAGGGTTCACTCTTTACTTAGATGCAGCTGTGTTGATCTGTTCTCTGACTTCTTGAAAATCTACAGCATTTCTTAACTGGGTTAAATGCTCACTATGTCAGTACATGTTTGTTTGATTGAAAGTATAACATAAATCATGAGTTAGTAGAATTAGTAAGTAGTGAACAGTGAATTCATTATGATGAATTCCCTCAAGTTCAATTAAAGTCCTGTATGATTGGTCAACCACTACAGTATGTGTCAGAAAACTAAATTCCCATTACAATAACTGAATGACATTGCAGGATTCAGCGTCTTCTTGACATAATGTAATCCACGTAGGAATTGTACTGCGACTCTTTTTTTGATAGAAAAAAACTTCATTTATCGTGCACTGTCGGAGTCACAACTTTGCAGATAATTTATGTTCACATACAGCTAAATGACACACTGCATGAAAGATCATATTTGAAAAGGCATAATAGGGGCACTTTAAAGATGATTTTAACATGACTTTACTTGAACTTGAGGGGGGCAATCATAGTGAATTCACTGTTAACTACTTACTAAACTCAGATCATGATTTATAGTATACTTTTTATACATTTTGTACACACACACACACACACACACACACAAATGGTGTAGAAACAATTTTCACTCTGAAATAGCTAAGGTGTCGTGTTGCTGGAATGCCAAACTGAAAAATCAAAAGCCACATTACAGGTCTATGTGTCCGATCAATCAGATGTCCTGTAATGACCTGTAATGTGGCTTTTGATTTTTCAGTTTGGCATTCCAGCAACACGACACCTTTTGGGGAGGAGCGCATTCCCCCAAATGCTACACCATAGATGTAGGCTGCAGCGTAACTGGACCAGGAATCTTCTGTGTAATGGATACAGGTAGCACGTTGCCTCTGCCCCAGTGTCAAGTTTGAATTTATTCTCTACATCTCGGATGGTGACATACCATGCACTCTCTTTCATGTATTCCATCTCTTTCACTTGTGCGTGTGTTAATGTACCGATGTACATGGATTCTGTTTCATTCTCTATGTTGTGCATTGTCTTTGCTCTACTGTCATTGCGTGTGGCTGCATAGCATACCTTGGCGAAGTGGTTACTTTTGGCACACTTGTGGCACACCGCTCTGAAGGCCGGGCACTGACATGGCTCATGGCTCTTTCCACATCTTCGACAGTTACGTGTAATTTGCTTCTTGTTGCTCTTGCTTCTTACACCTGATTTTCTAATTTCTGTTCTTTTCTCTATAGCATTTGTTTGAAAGTCTTTGATGATTGCAGTATTTCTCATTGGCTCTCTCTCTCTCTCTCTCTCTCTCTCTCTGTTTTGGCTAACTCAGTTGCTCTGCACACTTCCATAGCTCTGTGTCAAATAATTGTCACAAAGTAATCTTTCTTTGAGAGATGTGCTTGTTATACTAAACGCTAACTTGTCTCTAAGCATGTCATTCTCATTTGCCCTGAACTCACAGTCTTTGCTTTTCTGTCTCAATAATCTGTCAAATAATCGGAATAAACCTGTACACTGTGATTCTGTCCACCATGGGATGAGACCAGAATAAATGCCTCTCAAACACAATTTTTTATTGTGGGCTGCAGTAGTTTCTGAATGCTGTGAGAATGTCTTCCATTGACTCGTTCTCTTCATCAGCTAGATTGACAGTGAGTGTGTTGTACACTTCCAGCGCGTCTTCGCTGACAGTGTGCAGCAGAATGGCTTTTTTGACTGGCTCTTCTTTAGAAGTCGCACCCATCGCAGTCATATATAGGCGAAAATGTTGTATTTAGCATTTACTAGGACTTTTTGGGATTTTTGCTCACTGTTCTTGTAATAATTTTCACCTCATGGGATGAGACCTTATGTAGAGCCCAAGATCAAGGGAGATTATCAGTGGTCTTGTATGTCTTCTATCTTCTAATAATTGCTCCCACAGTTGATTTCTTTACACCAAGCTGCTTACTATTGCAGATTCAGTCTTCCCAGCCTGGTGCAGGTCTACAGTTTTGTTTCTGGTGTCCTGTGACTGCTCTTAGGTTTTGGCCATAGTGGAGTTTGGAGTGTGTTTGAGGCTGTGGACAGGTGTATTTTATACTGATATGTTCAAACAGATGCCATTAATACATGTAACGAGTGGAGGACAGAGGAGCCTCTTAACCCCCTGGTGCCGGCAAACGCATACATGCGTTTTTAGGTGTCTTCTCCTGATGACGCCAATACGAACTTAAATTATACACTAATGTGATGAGTTTTGTTCGTACAAAAAAGAGTAATACTGTACTTCAATAGAATCTGTGAAGGGTCTACTTTTATTAACACATATAATAACATATAATAACAACACAACTTTGTGCATTTCGAAAACAGGGTCTGCCGCGTTGGTCTGCGTGATCTTTAATGAGCAATAAGTCACTAAAACTCAGCAAAAACTCCACGCAGCGACATGAGAGTTATATCTGTAGAGAGCTGGATATGTGTACTATTACACTAAGACAGTCTAATCAAAAACAAATATTCTGTGATAAAGTAATTCACATGAAACCAGCGCGATCTCCAGTCTTTCGCGTCTTTGTTTTAATGTAACCACGCCCCTGCACCGCGTGAACAGCATGTGAGTATGTGAGCGGAGCGGAGCGAGAAGAGTAGAGCGGCCTGATTTTACCTGGAGCTTGAAGCAGATTTTTTGAAAGTCGGAGCATCGCGATTTTCTCTTGCTCCGAGAGCGCTCCACTAGCGCTCAAGCCCATAATGCAACTGCATTAGATTCATGTTGTGTAAAGCACATTTAAGCACCACTGACAGAAAGATGGATTTTCTGAAATACTATTTTAATATGTAAGCATTAGATGGAAGGGTTCTAGCTCAGATTAATTCTATCACTGTGCCCGTGAGTCTCATGGTGTCAGGTAATCATCAAGAGACAATTTCTTTTAACATTTTTGACTCTCCTTTAAATCCCATAATCCGTAGTCATAATCCTCAGTTGGAATAAAAGACTAGTTCTATTCTTTTTTGGAATCTTTCGTGTTATGTTAAATGCTTAGTGTCTGCTCACGTGTCTTCTGTCTCTGTGTTGCAGGAGGAGACCGCCGATTTGACAGGTGTTCCCCTGGAGTATCATGATCTGCGAGCAGTGTTCAGGCGGTCCCGGGCTGCTTCCTTGACACCTCATCGCCCATATGATTGCGCTACAGACCTATGGCAGCACTACACTGTGCGGTCGCCTATATTCGTTATCCGCTCCTGAACGTAAGGCTTTAGAGTCATATCTGTCCGAATCCCTGGCAGCTGGCACTATTGTGCCCTCCATTTCCCCAGCTGGCTCGGGTTTTTTGTTGTTGTTGTTGAAAAGAAAGATGCTCACTGCGCCCTTGCATAGATTATCGTTGGCTAAACTACATTACTATTAAGAACAGATATCTTTTTCCCTCCAATGTCGACAGCCGTCAAGATCTTGCAGGACGCACAGGTGTTTACCAAACTAGATCTGCGCAATGCCTACCACTTGATTCGCATAAAAAACAGGGAGACGAATGGAAAACCGCGTTTAACATCCCTCTCGGTCACTTTGAGTATCACATTCTACCGTTCAGTCTAGTAAATGTGCCAGCTGTACTTCGCATAACACGCCTTCTTGGCGGGATTCTTCTCTCTTGGGCTGAGAATGCTTACAATACTGCTTCCACGTTCGTTACAGGGCTCTCTCCTTTTCAGGGATGCCTGAGCTGTCAGTCTCCTCTCTCAGGGCTCAGCCTGAATACATTTCTGTTTTTGTAAAGAAAGGAAACTTTATTTCAAGAACTGTATTTATCTCTGCCGCTGCACGCAGTGTGCTGCAGTCGGTTGCGTTTTCTGTCTTTTGGAAAGAGACATCTGTCTTCTCTTTGTGACATTAAGGCTGTTTTTTTGCAAAGGGACCAGGATGACTGATCCGTGTTAATGAAAGAATGAATGGGGCCATGATTTTGAGTGAAAACCTCCTTCCATCAGCAAGGGCGTATATGGTGGTACATGCACTTTTTCAAGCTGTTTGGACTAAAATGTGTGTTGGGAGTGTGTGTACACAACCACCCTACAATGATAGAGATCCACATGTCGTTTTCTTTTGATTTAATAATAATAAGTTGCCCCTTCTGAAATCAAGTCATTCTCAACTGCATTTCGGTGTGGCGTCACACTGACAGAGGCCACACCCACAAAAGATGACTGACAGGAGCGTGTTACACAGACTAAACCGATGTCTTACCTCAGACCTGCCCTGAGTGAGCCGCCATCAGACCGAGATGCAGAGACAAGCATGACTCCTAAGAGAGTTAGGTGTTTTGTTGTTGAATGTATTAATGAATAGAGCAGTAGTGATTTACTCCCGACATCTGAGTAACTAAATGCAGAAGATTAACGTTACATTTGGTTCTGAAGGGAAACGCCCCCTTGACCAACCGGAATGTGTTTATGTTCGTGAGAATCATTCATGATCCAGCCTCACCTACAGAAGGTATAATGTATACAGTATAATGTCTTGTAATTAATCTATGCAAATCACCTTTTCTTAATAATGTGCTAATTAGCAAGTTTCACTATGAATACGGCTAAAAAAAAAGATCCTGAGAGAGCGTCTGGAAAAGAGGGGCGGGGTCAGCAGAGCTTGTGAAGATTTAAAGGGGAAGTAATAGAGTGATTTCAAAAGAGCTGTTTATGACAGGGTAAAATTTAGCGTTTTTAAAACTTTGAGAAAATTTAAAACAAACTATATTACACACTTTCCATTAAGACCCTAAATAATCATATTAGCTAGTGGAAAACTGGGTTTGTATGACCCCTTTAAAGAAGAAACGTGGTTGGGTCTTTCAGCATGACAATGATCCCAAACACACCGCTTGGGCAACAAAGGAGTGGCTTCGTAAGAAGCATTTCAAGGTCCTGGAGTGGCCTAGCCAGTCTCCAGATCTCAACCCCATATTAAATCTTAGGAGGGAGTTGAAAGTCTGTGTTGCCCAGCGACAACCCCAAAACATGACTGCTCTAGAGGAGATCTGCGTGGAGGAATGGGTCAAAATACCAGCAACAGTGTGTGAAAACCTTGTGAAGACTTACAGACGTTTTTTCTCATTGTTGAAGTACACCTATGTTAAAATCTACAGGCCTCTCTCATCTTTTAAAGTGGGAGAACTTGCACAGTTGTTGGCTAACTACTGTTTTGCCACACTGTATTTTACTTTGAGTAAGTCACTGTCACTGTTATACTTTTAATAAACTATTCTCAAGTAACTTGTGTCCAAGGAGGACAATCATCGGTGGAGTTTACTAAAAAATGGATATATTTGAATAATGTTTAAAACCAAAAATGTCCAAATATTTCTGATATTACATGCTTTTTGATAAGTATTTGCTTCAAATGCACTGTATTTCATTTCTTTAAAATAAATGCTTATTTTGACATAAGCGGCCAATTTTGTGTATTACAGTGGATACCTATTGAGCTTTATAAAATATTTATTTATTTACTTGTGAAGTCAACAAATTTGTCTGATAGTTTTCCTATTCGATTCATTATGGAATACAATGAGCACTGTCAAGATTTTTCTAAAGCAGACCTTGCATACATAATTAATTATGCTTTCATATATGTGAAAAGTGAAGCATTTCCTTTAGCAGGAGTTTAAAACTTACATATCATCAAGGGTTTTAGAAACTTGACGTGAATTTCACTATAGAGGCAAAAACTATTCAAGCACAGCATGCATCATTTATTTAGTATATATTAATGCAACATGGCATAATTACAGAGTTTTCCTGGAACTTTTTTCTGCACTATTGCATTCTGGGGCAATTATGGGGCCCCAAACAATGATCACTTGTTCACGCAGCCAGTGAAAAACAAGACTGTGTCATTTGTATAGCATTGGTGCCAATTTATCAGTCTGTCTGAGATTGGCAATGAACTCTGTCTGCAAAAAGATTAAATAACCACTTTATTCATAGAAAAGTCAATTATTTGCCATTAGATTTCTCTGTGTGAAATTGTACTCTTCTGTATGAAATTCTTCAGTGTGTAACATTAAAATTATGGCAAGCCAGACTCCATTCACAATATACCACTTGAATATAAAAGTCATCTTTTTATTTATTTATTTAGTAATTGAATAGTTAAACTTTCAAATTAAACAATCAATCAATAAATATACAGATTTTTTTAATTATTTCACTTTTTTAATAGTCATGCTATGGTGACTAAATCTTTTGACCTGCCAATTACTATAACATATATAAATTACTTTATGTATGAATATGTTTGAATAAATAAATATTTAAAAAGTTAAATGTTCTTTGCATTGTAGCACTTCCTGATATGAATAATGCTAAGGTAAAAATATGTATTAGCATGATATTAAGTAAATTGTTATTTAAAAGATATTACCAATTAATATATTGCCTCTAAAGTTGTCAACAACTTACATTAACTTCATGGGACAAAGAAACTGTAGTCTCTGAATAATATCTTTCTGAATATAGTCATACTCTAGTGAAGGTAAACGAATGAATGAATCATTCAAATTTATATTTGTAACTTTAAAAGCAATGCAAGAAATGGGGTAAGGCCACCCTCAGAGCTACTCACTGGCTGTATGGGGGCAGTGGTGCCATCATAACTTCCTCTCCTCCTCATCCTGAGTGCTCTTTCAACAGCGCAGAGCCTCACTCTCTTTATCCCGAAGGTCCTGTTTCCAAACCGGACTCTTTGAGAGAAATGTCAGCACCCTGCTTGTGATCCAGCTTAAAATGAACACTGGGTTCTCTTAACTGGCATCTTCAGCAGTAACTAATGAGCCAGAGAACAATGGAGGACAAATGGGTGGAGAGAGCGGTTCTGCTTGACCTGGGCCAAACCTGCCTGCTGTGGCAGCCACTTATTCTTCAGACTTTTTCAGCCATGTGTGCCCTGACACAATTGAAGCTGCTGCTTCTCTGTTTAGAAGCTCAGCTCTCACAAGAACAACATTTGTGGTTTGAAATCACAACAAGAGAATGAATAAGAATGACCTAAACCCACCCAGCAGCCAGAGAGTATGCATATGCAAAACAATAATTCATTTTTCAATTATGTTAGTTGATGCTAACACAGAAATTAAACACTTTAAAGGATGTGTACCAAACTGTGTGAATTCAGACATTGAAATTTTAACTTACAGTGGCTTTTGAATTGTTTAAATTTAGCATTTACCCACTGTAGCCAACCTAAATCTATTTTCTGTTGACAGTTGACACAAAACTCCCTGAGAGGGTGAAATGATGTGATAGAGTACAAAACTGGATAAATTTGATCTTGACCTATAGCAAGCAACCGCTGAAACAATGTTAAAGGTGCTCTATGCGATGCAGGATTTTAGGATTTTAGACCGGGTTTTTTCCCAGTGTATTCAGAGGGCAAGATGATCAAGGGGTGATGCATACGGTTTGAGATAAAAATTAAATCGAGCTAAAACATTGCAATTAAGTCAAAGCACTGCAATACACTGTTAATGTATAAGTGCATTGAATAAAAGCTTTTTGCACATGTAATTTATGTTAAAACAACAAAAACATCAGTTTGACAAGTTTGACATTTAAACAACTTCATGAAGTGATGATGTTGTGCTTACTGACCCTCATTTCACAAGTTCGAACTTACTGGTATTTAAATAACTGTTTGAGTAATTGTTTGCAAACATCATTAAATGTTAAAACAATGTTGTATAATAATAATAATAATTATAATTATTATTATTATTATTTGCACTTTTGAGTCTATTCATTTTTTAATAAATGTTTAAAAAAAAATGGTTTTGATAAAAGGATAAAACTGCAAAAGCATTACATCCTTTAAAATAATTTGTTTCAGGGGTCAAACTACAAGTGGTCTAGGGGTTCAAGTTTTAAAAAGCAGACCACTGACTCTTTTTCTTTTTGGTTCTCTAAAATCTGAATGAGAACGCATGAAATCACCAAAAAGTTGGCTGATTGCTTTGTCCTACATACAGTCATATTAAGAAATGTTAATATTTTAAAAACAATATGATTGATAATGAGTGAACGCAAAAAAAAAATTCCATCATTGTAGTATCACTAAAATCTATTTCATTTAGCTTTTTAAAACTATTCATGCAAAATATTTTAGTGCTTTAATATCAATACAGTTTGTAGCATTTATAAAATAGAATCACTATAGGTTGTGCCAACACAGTCTCACGAGCAATTCTACATATTTTACAAGGGGCCAAATTTGTGCCAGTTCATACTAATTCGTACGACCTCACTCGTACGATTTCATACGATTTGTCTAAAACCACGTGATGGGTAGGTTTAGGGGCGGGGTTGTGTTTAGGTCATTCGTACAAATTCATAC
>JAUCNO010000386.1:11985371-11998131 GCA_032353835.1 Enteromius viviparus | reverse complement strand
AGATAGATAGATAGATAGATAGATAGATAGATAGATAGATAGATAGATAGATAGATAGATAGATAGATAGATAGAAGGCTTTTTGAATTTTTTAATTGCCCACTGGGGGTCATAGTTTATCAACTTTTTGCAAATACAGCTACCCCGGAACGCTGCCAAAAATACCTGAATATTATTTGGTTTCATTTTGTTTGTAGAATGTGGTTAAGATTCAGTTTCTTTTTTTTTTGCCACTTATTTTATTATTATACAGTGAATCTACTGTGTGTAACTAGTTTCCTCTACGCTTCCAAAGACGGGAGTTTGTTCCTCAATATTAAGTTACACATCTAGTTTCTTAAGCAACAGAACTGGGCCGGTACCGGTACCGGTGCGCGTGCCCGCGGCCTGTGGGAGGTCCAGAATAACAAAGCCAAAGATCATCATCATCATCCTCATCCCGGAGGAGAGGCCCAGTGAATACATGCCCGACACGACACGCCTCATCCGGAAAGATGGGTTTACGCGTCTGATCTCAAGCGTGTGCTGTGTGCGATCCAGAGGTTCGGCTGCGTGACTCCAGAAACATGCGCCTGTGTAACTGAAGCGCATGCATCCGATCAGGGCACCGACTCTCGGAACCGAGTCAAGCCGTGGAGCAGACAACCTAAAGCTCTCGGGTTCACCGATCCTCTCCATCCGCTACATGTGACCGAACCGAACCGTCCGAGCCCATCTGCAGCTTCACCAGCGGGCTGCGCGTTAGCACGGTGAGAAAACACCTTATCGTGAAGATTAAAGGATTAATAATATGAGATCGTTTCAGATCATCGATGTCATTTGAACCATCGAAGCGTTTTCTTAGATCTGGATCGCTGTTGTGATCCGGTTCGTCGCTGGTGGGTAACGGATCCGTCAAGGACTTTAGTCCAAATCTCATTAAATCACCCAGACACCGGCCACTTTGTATGAAGGACAAACAGTCGGGGATTATATAAATATGAAAATGCACAACTAGCTATTGAAATAACCACTCAAACAAATAGATCACTTGAGGAATAAATGATCATATAAAGATGTGACCGTTAAACTGAGTTATGACCGGGGTTCGCTTCGTATTAGCTTAGCATGCTAACACAACAGCGCAAGCACAGCCACTTTCTGTTTTATTTGCAAACAATACCTGTATGCAATATTATGTTTTATTTATTCATTTATATGTCTACATTCCAATTGTTAGAAAATCTTACAGTTTTGGTAGAAATCGGCAGTGCTGTTAAACCAGCACTTAAAACAGTGTGTAGCATGCTAGCTCTGTTAGCTCTCTGTTCAACACTTCATTTTAAACATTTCACCTTCATTCAAAGGATTTTACTCTGATTGTCCTTAAAACAAATCAATGGAAGCCATGCCGACACAAATAACTGAATTGAAGTGTGGTAAACATGATCAGGTCCTGTGTATCCTATTAAACGTTATGTTTATTGTTATAGTTAAAGATAATTTTATTGTATTACTAATTACATTTACCATCGGTTTTTAACGTTGTTATTTTGCACATGTTAGTTTTTATATCATACATTCACACAGGACAAATACAGGATTACGCATGGCATTCTTGGTTTCTTTGGCTAACCTTAAGTAGCTCCTCCTCAATATGCTTATCAGGAAAGACACTATTTAGTTTGAACCAAAGTTTTTCTTTGTTTGTTTAGCTTGAACCACAGATATCAAAGTCTAACGGGCTTAAAGGGTGCCAGTATGAACCATCATTTATATCTGTGGTATCCGTTAGTTAATCAGTTCACAAGCGTAAGCTGCATCTGCTATACGTTGAGTCTATTTTTTGTTGCCACCTTCATGTCTTGCTTCCACTGGTTTTATTTAAGCATGCATCACATCAGTGTTGGGATTTAATTTGTTTGTTTTCTTCTTTCTTTCTTTTTTTTTGCAGGCAGGACAGTACAGTATGGCTCCCCATCTGGACACGGCCCGCAAATTGTTCTGGATCTTAATGAAGTCGCTGCTTCGTTTCTCCTTCATGTTTGTCAATAACTGTGTGGCGATCCCGTCCTACTGCCTCTACCTGATAGTCCTGCAGCCTTTAAGACTTCTAGATGCCCCCACATTCTGGTACATCGAAGGGGTCATGTTTAGGTGGTTATTGGCAATGGTGGCATCTTGGGGTTGGTGTGCGGGTTACACAGGTGAGACCAGCTTTTCTTCTCTTTTCTGACTTTCCAAATGCCAGTGAAACAACCTTTTCCAGATAAGCCACGCAGAGCACCTCATTCAGCATCTCCAGTATTTTAACAAATAGGGCCAACATTTGACTGCTGAGTGCAGATCTATTGACTGTATTTCATCTTTGACTCTCACACTCTAGGGTTTTCCATGGTTGGATTAATTTCTTTATTTTCATTGGGAAACTGTTTACCTCGCATCTCTCTTGACGAATCCACACCATCATTAATTAGAAACTGGAAGTGTTGCCAATATTGCTTTACATGGAGTTTGTTACAAATATTGATTTGGATTTTACTTTTTCTATTAGAAAGAGATTATGTGTTATCCTTATTAAGCTGATTTGAATTTATGGCTAGTTGGATCTACAGGAGGTGGTGATTTTCTGTCTGCTTACTCACAAGCATTTCATGGGTAATTTCATTTGTTGCATGCTGGTACTAAGAGTAACCAGGGTGTTGATTGTACAGATAAAGAGACTGATTATGTGGACCATGAGATGGAAGTACAAGGGCTGGGACAGTCAGACGGTTTATCAGATTTTTACAAGATTGTAGATAAAGATAGTTCACGTGACATTTAAATATTCTTCAAATTTTGACATGCTGTATTTATTTAAAATATTTGGATTTTAAAAGGTGAAATGTTATCTAAAAAGTTATGTAAAGCTCATAAAGATATGGTGTCCAGTTTCTGAGGCTGGGTAATAGACCTGACAAAAGTAATACTACGTATAACTGTGTAGCCTACTTGTTAAAGTATTTGTTATTATGTCTTAAAACTATTTTTCCAGTTAATGAAATCATCATTTGAACAAACAGCTATTGTTGCCAAGTACACTTGGTATGTTTAATATAGCGTATTGTAAAAATAGTAATACACATGATTTAAATAATACTTTTTATTGCCCAAGTAATGAAATAAACACGTAGATTATTTAAGAATGCATAAATGCATTAAGAAAACACAAATGAAGTTTGGAATATAACTAACTGTCTCATAGTAAAGAATCTGACTGGCCCCATCAAACCCTGTTTTTACAACTGCAATTTAAACTTAGATTTCTCCAAAGCAGGTCTCTTTGGTGTACTCTGAAAAGCCATCTTTCTGCATGGGAGTGCCATTATTTTGCAAGTTAGATTAGTGTCTTCTAGATACTTAACTGAATTGTCTAAATGTTTGATAAAGTTGGATTTCTATAATTGAAGTTCTGGTTAGACAAGCTTCCCTTTCACATTCTCAGTTGGAGTGGATCATAATGTTTAACAAATTTAAAACAAATTCCTTAATTTCTTGTTGTCGTGTTTGGAGTATGTTTGGCATGCTGTGCCAAACTGGCAACTGTACAGTTAAATCAGCAAGAAGATTATTTTTGAGTACAAGAGCACAACAAATCAAAATCAGTTTTATTTTAATTTGTCTTCACACAAGAACGGCATATGAGAATTGCCTACAGTTTTGGGTTACGCTAAGCTGTGAGCTAAATACTCACAAATTGGGATGCGCAGTGTTTGGAAAGCAACAAGAGTGTTAAATAATTAATGGTGGTTTTCCTTTTAAAAACCTGCTGAGTTGGAAGTCACATGGTTGGAAATCATGGACGACATCTTCAGATTTAGTTCCTTGAAAGGAAAAACAGGACAATATGGACAACTGTTGATGATTAAATGGGTGCAAATGGTCCTATTTGCAGGTCAAGGTAAAATTTCTTACCAGGTTAGAATTTTACAGGAGATGCCTCACCACACCGATAAGAGGCTGAGCTGATGAAGCAGGTGGAGATTGTGTGTGTTGCAGAGGTGAAATCTGTGTGTCATTTACCTGCTCAACTGCTTCCTGTTAAAAGAGTACAAAGATCAGATCTCACTTGCCTAAAAGCAGCGGTTCTCAATCCCAGTCCTTGCGCCCTACTGCTCTGCATATTTAGTATTTTGTATCTATCTTTGTTAACGCACCTGATTCTGATAATCAGCTTGTTAGAAGAGAGCTCCGTGCATAAACTTCTGTATAAAATACGTGCATAAACTAAACTGTTCTGATCGACATGGTCCCTGCTCCCTACTCCCTGAGCAGGTGGAAATCTGTTAAAGTTCACTTAACTTCGGAACATGCATTCACGGATTTGCACTGTAAATAAATGAATACTATTTAATTTACCTCTCGCACACTTAAATGTACTTTGATTGGAACGTACAAGTTTGTTTCGAACTGGAATCATGCCGGAATATCCGGCGTTGTCCACTTCGCAGTGCAATGTTCGAATAGAACAAACATCTGAAGCGACTAGAGAAACGTACAAAATGTGTCGAGCGGTGGGGGTGCGAGGACTAGAATAGCCTTAAAGGAACATGTAATTAAAAAACAAATATTTAGTAATTTATGTTCATTCAAGTTTGGATGCAGTTTTTTTTTTCTTTTGTTGAACACAAAAAAGTTTTAACACTATTCAAAGTATCTATAGGCTAATATTTTTTCATACTATTTGCGCACTGCTCTTTATAGAGGTACTGATACAAAATGTTAGAAATTATTTACGGAAAATCTCTCTCTCCAGTCAGTTAACTCGAAAAGGGTTGCTAGTTATTGAGTACAGCTTATTCGGTTGGAATTCTGAACCCAATTAAATGGTTCAAAGACCAAAAAAAAAAACTAGCTTGAAAGAATAATTTAATGATCTGGTTCTCAGGTTTGTGATCCACTTCAAAAGATAAAATCCTGCACACTACTTTAACTTAAATCATTACAAAATTGTATTATAAACATTTTGATTAAACAGACGTTCTGTTAGTTGGATTGGCTGAAAATATTGCTAATAAAATTTCTTTGATGCAAGTTTGAGTAGTGCGTAATTTAATGTTTCTAGTTTATTTGCTATATTTCATGTAGCTTTAGCAGACATTCACCCTGGAAAACGCTGGGCAATGGAATGGAAAAAACAACAAAAGGTCATATTTTTCATTGCTAGGACTCTGTTGAGGGTGAGATGTTGTAAAGTACTTGAGTGCAGCGGTCAAACATATCTATCTGATGTATGCTTGGATGAAAAACCAATAGAAAAACCGTCTCTCTTTTTTAAGTAAATAATGACAGAAGATGGCATTTTTGGGAACTGTTCCTTGAAGTGCCTTCCATATAATGATTAACAGCGACAAAAACATTTATTGTCATTGAGAGTTACCAGTTTGTAGTGACGTGAGTGACAGTGACCGCTGGCATTGCGAACAGCTTTATGTAAATGAGCAGTGGCGCGATTCACAGCTGGAATTGAGACCATGAGCCACTGGCTGATACAGTTGCATGCAGAAATTGAGTAGGAACTCGTGCTGGAAACTAATAGTACAGCAAGCCAAATAGAAGTCAAGCTAACCAATTGACATTTTGTGATTGGGAATGACATCTGCAAATAGCTGCACAGGTCACATGGGCAAGATAAGAATGCAGTGCTTTAGTAGATGGGCGTGATGTCATATAGCATTTGGGGGAAGCAAAATACTACTAAAGTTCTCTCTCCACCCTATCGGCAGTTTTTTGTTTCATATTTCTGTCGCTATTGATAATTTCGTAGTTAACAAGAAAGGAAAAGCTGCTTTGCATTTCTTTTGCATTAGTTTTGCCCACAAGGTCTCTATGACCAGGATCCTGTTTTACATGCAAAACATTGGGAGGGATATTGTTCTCTAAAAAGCAGATTTCTAAATTGTTTTGTTGATATGACAGAGAATTACAGCAGGATCAAAATGCATTTTCTGGTTTGTGTGTTTGCTTTGACTTTGTTTATCTGAGTTTTGTATTCACTGGTTGTAAATGAGGTTATGAGAGACTTGATGCAGCTCATTGGCTTGATCTGTTTATTGCTGAGCTTGTCATGAAGCAGCAGCTTGGGGTTGCAGTCACTTTGAGTGTTTTTAAATGGCAGACAGAGTTGTCAAATGGATAGAAAAGAGTTTTCTGGTTGGTAGATATGTAAAGACTGAAATAGTGACATAATCAATCTTGTGACTTTCACACTATTTTACTCCTTGTTTTCAAGTTGGCAAGCAGTCAAGCAGCCATCCATTTAGTGATTAGAGTAGGCTAGTTTCTATTTCGTTTTTTTTTTTCCTAAAGCTTAGACCAATGTATTTCCAAATGTTTTTATAAAAAAAAAAAAAAAATGCAATAGGAAACAGTTTGGGCGGAGTACCAACTTGTAGCCAATCAGCAGTAAGTGTCTATACACGTTCAGTGCACAGCTGAGCAGAGTGACAAAATGTCTGTGCAACGATAAGGTAATAAGTAGGAGCCATGTAAGGGAAGGCCTGCAATTGGATGGCGAGGTTGCTTTGGTTGTTTTCCATAGGTGAGTGTCTACACCAGATGCCTCACCACGACGGGTGAAGTCTGCCGCTGGACGCGATAAAGCAACCATTGAAAATCATTTAAAATTAGTCTCAGCGCATCAAAAATATAATGTGGCAACAGTTTTGTGGCAGAGATTTGTCATGCCACTCGTGTCCGGTGTAGACAGCATCACTAAGTGCGTGGACCCTTTTCATGGACCCTCTTAATGCGATTATAATGAGATTTTGACAGTATTGTGATTACACTTTAACTCATGTGAACGCAATATTTTGATTTAAATAATGCGATTAGGCTCATAATCGTAGTAAGCATAATCGTATTAACATGGTGGCCTACGCCGATTTTAATCGAAATATACAGACATGTAAGCACCTTAATCGAAATATTTCGAAATATGTCTTTACTACTGTTTCGGGTTATTAAAATAGTTTAGTTTTGTGTGTAATGGCAAAGCAATTATTTCATTTCATTTTCAATCAATTTAGAAAACAAACAAACATTTGGGGCATTTTTTTTTGTTTAATAGCCTATAAATCTTTGTTTTTTAAAAGGACGACCAAGCAGCTGAAAAGCTAATGGCTTTTCAAACCATCAAGGCTTGCTTAAAATAAAATCAATGTACCTTACATAATAAAACAATTTAAGCATAAAAAATGTCTCAACGCTAAAACTCACGTTAAAAGTCCTTAATTCGTCCTATGCTGTGGACATGTAAACATGGCAGTAAAAATGTAACCACAATTCTTAGCGAATAATAAGAATATGGAAATTGCATGTAAACAGGAGTGAAAAGGTTGCTTAGGATTTGTAAACATCTTAATGTCATTAAGCCCTTACTCTGATTATTGGATATAATCCCATTATTCGTGCACATGTAAAAGTAGTCACTGATTAAAATGACTTTTGTACTTTGTCGTACCGCACGCATCCAGTGTCAAGTAACAAACTACAAATACTTTGTTACCTTAAGTAGAAATTTCGACTATCTATACTTTACTGGAATAATTATTTATCAGCCCACTTTTTACTTCTGCTTCTTACATTTTCACGCAATTATCTGTACTTTCTACTCGTTACATTTTAAAAATAGCCTCGTTACTCCTATTTCATTTTGGCTTGTTTACATACCGACTTGTCATCGTTCAAAACAAACAAACATCCAGATAAATTGCGCCGTCCAGATAAAGTGAGTTTGATTGCGGTTGGATGAGAAATATATACCATTCCGACACCCTACTGTTTTGAACGCGATCTATCACATCTGCACATAATACAAATCACGTCACACACTCCAGCGAGGACAATACAGCGTCCGTGTCCGTGGTGTTGCTCAAGTCAAAGCACGGTTTCTCTATATAGTTTAAAAGCGCATTAAATCATATTTGTATAATTGTATCTAAAATTGTGAATGGTAAGAAAAAGACAAGTTACCTTTCAAACGTGAATAACTTAATTTGAAGTTGCTTTAATACTTAGAAAGTTAAAATTTATGATGCCTAATTTTGTTCTGAAGATGAAAGTTATTAATTTCCCATTAATTACCCATTAATTATTACCCATTAATTACCTATTAGTTACCCATTATTAATGTGTAGTGTGCGGCACCGGCAGGACCACTTGGATTTTTTTCCCCCTTATAAATGTGGAAACGGCTAACAACACCCCTTCAAGAATAAGAAATTATACTATACTTTTATTTGTGTACATTTACAATAAAATTAGCTATCAGCTGTGTTTTGTAAATAAAGGAAACTAATTGGAGGCCGCATTCTCAAAAGCATATCACAAAAACGTAAATTCTGCATAGGATAGGCTGCTACTTGATGCAGTTTTTTTTCCCTTTCGTTTTGTTAGTTATTTTGTTAGAAAAATATATTTGGCATATGGACCTATTTCTTTTATATATAGCTTTGTTAACTTTTTCTCAGTTCGCGCAAGATGTGATGTGAATCGTTCTGCTGCTTTTTGCTTATATCAAATGAATACCTGGAAACAAATGTAGGCATTTTTAATGGGTTAATTCATTAATTCAAATGTAATATAATGATAATTTCACATTACCCTATCGGTTAATAATGGCATAACGACTGCCTGTTAGGAAAAATAAAATAACTGAAATTAAAAAATAATAATAATACAGCTGTACCTGCTTATTAATAGCCTATTGCTTGTACAAAAGTACGGAGTACAAAAACATTTTGTAGGCCTATACAAATTAATAATGTTTTCTTTTTTGTTTGTTTGTTTCAACTGATGAAGAACAGACTACTATTGTGTTAAAAGTAGTTGCGTATGAAAACAGCTCAAGCCAAAAAAAAATTTGCGATGCATTAAAACTTATGCAACAGTTAGTTTTTTAAGGATGACATCATGACGCACACCATTTTATCAGTAAAAGGCCAGTTGGAAGGAAGCAGGTTGGAAAACGGCAAACTTTAAATTTTTTTGCACGAATTCTCTTTGTCTATAACAAAACAGCATACAAATTGGATGGAAACTAGGCTAATGTAAGTGTAAGTAGGCTATGTAACTCTTTGTAAGCTTTTGTGCTTAACGCCATTGTTTCCCTTACATTAGTTTTACTTTTATGCTTTAAGTATTTTTGAAATTAGTACTTTTACACTTTTTCTTGAAAAAAAACTGGAAATTGGTTCTGCTGTGTTTCACAGAACCAATCATGCAAAGGCTGAGGTGTGTGGGGCGGAGCTGTACAAATAGGAGTGAGACCCTTTTGAGGTAGAGGCGTGTTTGTTTTGGTGATTTCAAATATCAACATTGGCTTCCAGAAATCTCTTATCCTGCCTTTGATTGCAGGCTGAATATGGCTGTAAAAATGAAAACGCACACAAAAGAAGTCTCATTTAATTATGTACCTCGGTGCACCTTTTGTGCAACACTCTTTTTATGTACTTTACTGCATGTTTCGCCGCAGTTTCAAAGACAAATGTCCATTCAGCGGTGCTAAAGCACAGGTCTGCTTTGTCCACACTGTTTCTTACGTTGATGTATGTATTGCGGCAGTTCAGAATGGAAATATCCATGGACTGTTGCTAAAAGTTAATGCTTTATAATGTTGGAAATATGCCCTGCATAAAATGTAATTGTAAACCTACCCAATAGTGTTAACATATGCAAAACTGATATTAAAAAGACATTTGTTGATGCAACCAGGTAATTTTTAACTTCCTTTTACACAGATTTGAACTGTCTTGTCAAACTTTAGTTACAGAGGATTTGAATGGAAGCTCCTCGCCGCTCAAGTACATCTCTGTACTCCGTGAGCTACCGAACAAACCTACTGTCTATGAAAACACATAGATATGTATTTTAGAATAAAGACTGGAGTAATGATGCTTTGTATCACAGGAATAAATTACATTTTAAGATATATTCACACAGAAAACAGTTATTTTAAATTGAAATAATATTTTTTCTGGATTTTAATCTAATAAATGCAGCCTTGATGAGCATAAGAAACATCTTTAAAAACTATTAAATATCTTACTGACCCCAAATTTTTGAATGGTAGTGTATGTGATGCAAATGTTCAAAAGCATCAATTTTAAAATATCCCAGCATATATATATATATATATATATATATATATATTTAAAAAAAAATTTCATTAAAACTGTAAATTTATGTGAAATAAAGAGTTTTACTGCCCCTAATGTTCATTTATTTGGGAAACAGCTGTGATATGTATTTATTGGTACGTATTTCATGAAATATAGCAGATTATTAACTTCTTTACTGAACTATTGAATAAAATCACATAAAAATTTTAATAACTAATTTAGGTATTACATCCTTGGCTGGTCAAATTTATCGCTGTTTGATATTATTATGATTTTTATTATGGTTATTTTTTTTTTGTCAAATTCAGTCATTTCAATAGGAATTCACAAAATTTTGGATTTTCCATGTGGACAAATCATTTCCCCCACATTTCATACACAGCTAGCTACACTATTACAATTTTTTTCCAGTCGCTAACAAGCTCTTACCTATACTTCAAATAATTTTTCTAAACTCTTAACACAGACTCGCATCTACAAAACGCAATTGGCCAAATGGATAATTTTCTTCTCTTAAAAAAAACGCTTTGTTAAATATGTACTAACTGTTCATTTAAAAAAATATCTTTTTTTAGAAGATATCTTTCTCTGCACACACTAACTTTAAACACTGGAAATCTGTGTCAAAATGAAATTATTCTGTCAAAGAATAACACTTGTTTTTAAGGTACATGCAGTCAATCAAAGTACACCAGGTTTCAAAAAAAAAAAAGCACAAAGTTACTGTATCTAATCTCTGCGATCTTGTCCCTGTAGCCAGCGTCCATTGCTTTAAGGAGGGACATTTGGTCATGTGGCTGATGGTCATAAACCTTCTACTATCACGCATTCTTACACCTCTACCTCTACCTTACACTGTTTGTCTTTTTCTGTTTCTGTTTCCAAAAACATCACTTCTCAAAGTCCTCCTTTTACTATATAAGTATAAATGTGTAAATGTGATCTAGAATGTCTCAGTCTGAAATTGTAGCAGCCTTGCTTGTTGTCGTCCTGAAGTCTGTAAGCAAATACTCTTTGTTGATAGAAGGTCTGGTGGTATCTTTTAGCAAACGTGGGTGCCTGTAACTTGTCGTGTCAGGTGCCCTTAACCCCTGAGCTTTGATACATTGGAGGTGCTGTAATGGTTTATTTGTTCCTGGTCTTTGACTTGCTGGTAACAGCAGAGGCTGTGCCATGACTCAGCGTAAGATCCGTTGTGCTTTCTTCTCTTCATAGGGTTGTTTAAACTCACTATCAAGGGCAAAGTACAGCGGTAACAGAGTGGAGATTTTCACCCTGTTGTGCAAATGCGTCTTGTGTCTTTTATTAACTCATACCTTTCATTTGTAATGTCATGTTTTTTTGTTTTTTTTCCAAGTGGTTGCCAATATTTTCTTTTAAATACAAATGAGTTATCTTGAGTAATTAATATGCACCAGCCATAAATTGAAACCGGATGGTTTTTACTAATCCATGATTTGCAGGGCGATATGAATATTTTCTGAGAAGTGTTCCCGCATCACACTACATTGTAATTGTAATTTGTTCGTAACAAACCGACAAAAATGGATAATATAAAGTGAACCGCCATTGGTGTACTGGCACACATATACAAGCTGTGCACAGGCGACCGCAACAGTGATTGTTTAGCGCAGCTTATCATATGTTGGATGAAACTTGTGACAAAGTTGAAATGCTTCTTTTTTGAAAAGCCAGAAGTAAATGTCAGTTGATGATTTTTCTTTACCATTAAATTACATTGACATAATTTAAAAAGATTTAAAAATTTAAAAAGCATTTGCTGTAGCTTCTTTAACTCATCGCATATTTTATTTTTTTGCATTTATTTTTTGGGTTTAATTTAATTTCACTGTAAAAGACCTTTTTTTTCTTTGTGTTCATTAAGTAGCATCTTTGTTTGGATTGTTGAATGCGTGTTGATTTGAATTGTAACTATGCACTTGTTGCCTTTTAATTTCACAAGGTTACAGTTCTACACCAATTTTTCGAACCAATTTGTAAGCAAAAACTAAAGGCTGATGTCTGTACCATCTATGTTTGTATTGAATGTACTTGCTGTGCAGTTGCTGCTGCTAATTTCAGATGCTCACAGTTACAGTTTTTAATAGCTAAAAGAGAGTTTGTCCTGTTAAATGCCAAATAAACATATTATGTAAACTTTTATTCTTTCTTGTTTCTTGCTTAAAGAAAAGAAGATTGTTTTTTAAATCGGCCATGAAAAATCATGCATCACTAATCTTGAGAGGCAGAGTAGGCAGACTGATATAACCATCGGACACATTATTGGTATCAGCATCAACCTCATGATATATAATACACAGAACATAAATCACAGTCCAGTACATTATGATATTATAATTGGTTTGCGATTGTGTATCCATGATAGGGATTAACGTTAGGGTCAGTTTCAACCTCTTGTGACTTTTAAAAGTGGTTCTGACTGCACTGGAAAACATCGGCCTCAGAGTTTGTGCTTGTTAGGTTGATCTTTTTCTTTTTTAGAAAAATGAATGCGCCAGTGAATAAATAAAATATTGATACAAGTAGGGCTGGGCGATATGGCTGAAAACTGTATCACGATATCAGTGTTTCATATCGGTCGATATCGATATGTATCG
>JAUCNO010000386.1:11967762-11980242 GCA_032353835.1 Enteromius viviparus | reverse complement strand
TGTCAGTGTCATTGTTCTGTGTTAAGATGCACACCTGTAATATTTTCTTATAAGGCATTTTTGTAAAAGTTGCTTAATTATCTTAATTTAACTAATGCCTAGTCCTGGCTTAAGCTAAGCCCCGTTTGTGAAACCGGGCCTTAATGTCTTATATAGAAGAATATGCAGCTCATAACTTGAAGAAGAAAAAACACCTCAATTTTATTCAGATGTCTTCTGCAATTTGATAAAGATTTTGATCTTTCTATGGAAGTCAGATGGATTATTGGTTATAAGAAAGAAAATATGATAAAGTGGGCTTTATAGGTTTAAGGACAAGAATGGAGTTAATTGTTGACAGACTAAATCAACTGTATGTATACATTTTTGTCTGAGTACAGAAAGACATCCATCAACTGACATTACTGAATCACTTGAACAGTGACATACCAATAACTAAACATTTCCTGTTAACCGGGCACTGATGCTCTTTTCACACTTTGTTTTTTGACATTGTCTGGCTAGAGGAGGGCTGAGAGCAACAGTGAATCGAGGAGAAGCTGTATCGCAAACTCATGTCTGATTTTAATTCTGACTGACTTTTGAAATGTAGGCCCTTGTTTTTTTCTGTCACACTTAGTTTGGTCTGACACAAGGTGGTTATAGGGAATTTCTGTTCACAGTCGTGTGGGTGATATAATGATTGAAATCATGAACTGGTAGAAATGTTTCAATTCACAAATTATTTACTTAAATGCAAAGGTTTCAGTTGTGACATAATTTTTGGTGAACTGATTTTTTTTTATATATATATATTTTCTGTAAAGAACCTTTTTGTGTATTGAAAATGTTCCATGGATCTTAAATGTTCTTTATGGAAGGAGCTTTACTTTTGGTGCCTCGTTTGGCATGAAATAAGGTGTGGGCTTTTGGATGAGCTACACAATGGAAACCCAACACATCATGCCCCCGTAGTTACAAAATGAAAGGGAATCATAATCACCGTCAAATAAAAAGAATCAAGCCTTTAAAAAGTCGTTCAACAAAAGTTGAAATGAATAAGTTTATGCCTGTCCAAAAGTACAGACACATGTTTCTACGGGGTTTGGAAAAGTATGGAATTAGATTTTTCAGGTCCGGAAAATTATGGGGAAAAAGAAAGCAGAATATTCAGGTATAATTTAGTTATTGTCAAATATATGCTTCTTGATTATTAAAAATTCTTGGTTATAAGAATTTTGGGATTCTTCTGACAATATTCTTAGCACTGTATTACATAGCCTCAAGGACCTTTGCAAAAAAAAAAAACATACAGACTTGTATATGCCGATGAGAAACCATTAAACTTATAGTACAGTGCACACTGAGTCCACCATTTAGCCTGTGGTTTCTTGACCTCTACTTGCATTTAAGTATGTGCTAAAGAGACCCATGGCTGTGAAAAATTGCATAATGCCCTAATGAAAGCTAAATTTTACACGCTTTTCGCAGAACTACCTTAAATTAAAACAACCCTGAGAAAATACAAATATTCACAGATGACTTTTGATTTTTGATTTTATACCAAATATAAAGCTGAAATAATGCTTGATTCACCATTTATGCTAAATATAGTCTAAAATTCTGCTGAGAGGTTTGGAGATTTGAGTTGGAAAAGTATGGAATTTTAAAGTGAAAAATGGGTAGGAACTCTGTTCACAGACATTACTTTGGAAACAAAGCAGAATGTAGAGTTTAGCTCTGTGGATAGAGTCTACCAGGTCACTGAAATTCCCCAGAAATACAGAGATGTTTAATTGGTTTGGTGAAAATGCTCCAGTTCAAGCAAGACTTCTGGAGCCTCTAGGGAATGTTTTGCAATCAGCAGCACATTAATGCCACAGTTTACGACTACATGAACTGTCTTGGAAATATCGGTTAAGTCCTTGTTTTAACGGTGTCAGAAGTATTTTTATACTAGATACCCAAGTATACCAAGAAATAACTTGTCTACTGTTGTTCAATTTCAATAATTTTCACGTTGGTTAAGACTTTAACTGAAATGATGAAAGAAAGAAAGAAATTCTATTCTATAAATACTTTTGTAGTTCGATCATCCTAAGTTTTGAGAGGGAAAAAAAAAGATTTGCTAATCTATATATTCTCATTCATTGGCTGCCTTCCCTGTAAAGCATCAAAATTTCAAACATGCTAGTAATACATCAGTAACTTGACAAGACAAACGTGTGTGGTGCTGGTCTTGATGGAGCTGTATGCTCTTCTAGTGGGAAGCATGTGATCTGATGCACGGATCTGACCTATAGTTGGTTCTGGGTGTCTCGGGTGACTTCTGTTCCCAGGGCCCTTATCTCATGTTATTGCCAGGCATTTTCTGGAATTTGTCCCAGAGGGCCTTATTACTCCACACCTATTGATTTGTGTGTGGTAGATGAAAAGCGAACTAAGATAAACAAGTCGAAAGAAAGTAAGCTATAGATGTACAGTATGGATGGATGTGCTGTAAATTAATGAGTGAACTGAATGGTGTGTTTCTACAATAGAGCAGAGATTGAGAAATTAGTCATAATAATAATAATACAGAGTTCTGTTTGGGAAGTATTCTGTACTAGATTTCTATATATGGTTTAGATTTACATTCATTTCAAATAAACAGTGTTCTTATAAACGTTCTATTCATCAAATACCCTTAAAAGGTCTATACGCGAATTTTAAGCAACAACATTATTGATATTAATATTTAATTTTCAAAAATCTGTCTAGAATGGTTTTTGAAAGATCATGTGAGACTGAAGACTGAAGCAGTGATGCTAAACATTCAGGATTTCATCACAGGAATAAATTACTTTTATTATTTACTAGTTTTTACATATCCTCAGATCAGCTTAATTTAATATCTTTTTGTTGAGTAGTATTCTGCTAATACAAGTGTGCTAATGTATGTTTTTGAACATTTAGGTTTTTTGTAGGGTTGTTAAGTAATAAGGAGACTATAAAATATGCAGCTGCAACTTACAGTCTCTCTCGCGCTGTCATAGCCTAATGCAAATGTAGTCTTTATTAATTTTGGTTAAACATTTACTAGTACAGTAATTGAGGGAAGTTGACTGTTGAACAAATGGAAAAGCAGAAGCTAGATCAGGAAACTAACTTGACGATGTTGTAATATTGTGCCCAGTCACATCCTCTGTGTACTGTTTGTTTTCATAAGACGCATTTGCAGTCGGTGGTGTGTTTGTACGTCTCAGCTGTCTGTGCGGAGTGGAGAAAACTGCTGTCATCAGATGAAGCATCTCATCAGCACAAACGCTGAATCTGTCACACTGCTTGCGGCTCAAAGCCTAAAGAGCTGAGCTCTCCACTTCACCGTGCTAACTGTGGGAGATCTGATGAAGACTGAGAATTGGGATCATTTGTCCCATCGTTTTTTCAGTGCCTGTTAAGATTTTCTCTCTCAAGCTGTCTTCATTGCCTCACTAAATTACCTTCATTATTGTACATTTCATTTAGTAAATTTGTTTCATGCTTTTAATACTGTTCTCATTTAATCTGCCCCTCTGTCTCAGTGTGTTCAACATGCTAGCTTTACTCCCAGACTATCAATTTGACTTTGATGTGTGTGTGAAAGAACGGGAAAGTATTGGGTCAGGAGGGCAACATTTAAAGTATATTCAATACTGTATATAAAGTAATAATATTATTTATTTTATTTCCAATATGCGTTTGTATATATATTATGCATTATCTTTTTTGTTCCAAGGTGTGTGTGTGTGTTATATAATATATATTCTTAAAATGTAGTCAATTATGTGGTCAGTATATTTTTATAATTTTGCATTTGTATGTGTCTCAACAAATTTTTATCTTCTATTTTCAGGACATACCCCATAAAAGACGTCCCAGTAGAATCAGAAGCGCTGACAGATTGGCTATATCAGCGATTTGTGGAAAAGGAGAAACTTCTGGCCCACTTCTACAAGACAGGTAGTTTGATAATGATCAAATTTAGTTTCTCGGATCTATACATCATACATATTCATCTTTCAACTTCAACCAAACCTGCTGACAAGCTCTCTCCACCTTTCCTTGATCTCACAGGAGCATTCCCGCCACTAGAAGGCCAAAAAGAGGTGGCCTCCCGAAACATGACCCTTGACAACGCTTGGCTGTTTTTTGTCCAAACGTTCGCCTTCGCCTCAGGGTACATGTGGTACAGCATTCTCCATCACGTCTACTGCTGGTTCTTCTAATCGCTCTGAGGAGACTGCCGTAAAGCGCAGGATAGAGGAGCGAACGCCAGAGACCAAGAGCCCCGATTGCCATTCTCCTCTGCCGGATGGTTGAATGTACCCCGCAGGACGACTCCAGTTGCTGTATCTGATCGTGGTCCAGACACATCCACCCAATCCCGGCTGCCCATGCAGACATGCGTTTATCCTTTAGATTTGCGTAGAACCAGTTCAACATGTTTACACATGCGCGCTCACATGCAGAGAGATTATGCACATCTAAATGTTTACTCATGCACATGTGGACACACCTCTTGTTTTTTTTATTTTTTTTTTTTTTCTTACAATCAAAATTAGGCTCAGGAATAAGCCAGAGATAGATCTGTCACGTCCTCTTATCTTTCCCATGTCCTGCCATGTGAGCTTTCCTCCACCCCCTCTTTTTATCGTAAACTCCCAAACAGGATGACTGAAATATTTTTTTCAAAGACTGCTGTCCTCTTTGGAAGAGCCTCCTCTGGCCTTCATTGCACTATGATTCCACCCACCCCCCTCCCTCATGTCATTTCTTCCTCGTGGCCGTTTCGTCTCGTGTTGACTGGATGCTTTTTTCTGTGTGTATTGTCAGTATTGAGAGACGGTAGAACGATCGTGATGTTTACACTGACTAAAGGGGGATTCGCTTTTGATGACGCATGGGGAAGGGGGAGTATTTCCAAGACGAACCTGGTTCTTGTTTTAAAACAAGCAGACGGCGTCCTCTGGAGAACTTTACACAATCAACGCCATACAGACACATCCAAGCGCACCACATGACTGCCACAAGATCGATTCGATAAGACAAACACCCCTCACTTCCAAAGTTTTACAAATATTAAGCCATATGCTTATCTTCGGGTCTAAAGGAGGCGGACATTCTACTGACTGAACTTTTGTGTTTCTTCATTGTCCTAAAAAGATTTTAATTTGTTGATTTTATTTTTTTTCAAGTCTCATTTCTGTAAATGTGACAGCATAACCTGCCTGTGCGATTGTGAGTGACTGCCCGTTGCTTTTTTTTTCATTTTTTATGTTTTAGATGCACATAATGTCTGGTAGTTTCATGTTATATCAGAGTGTTGGCAAATATCTGTTTAATAGTTGAGATTTTACGTTCTTTCCTCATTATGTGGTTAATCTTGTACAGATAGGAATCCGAGCTGCATTTTAAAATATCATGAATGTTAAAGAAAGACGAAGAAGCGGTAAGGAGCTTCTGTCCCGGCTTACGTTGCTCTCAGTATCTGAGCGTCACCTCGCCTGCGATCGCGTGGGCGCATTTGTGTTCGTCAAAAGAAACGGTCTTAAAACTGAAGGGATCAGAGACGTAGATTCGATTTTGTGCTGAGGCGCAAAAGATTTTAGACTAGCTTTAGACTATCTTGAAGAAAACGGAATCGTTCTCCTTGGGCTCGAGACTAAATTGTGTGTTTCGTGTGTCAAATTGGATCTGTGTGTGTGTGCGTGTGTGTCGGTGGCGAAGAATGCCATGCTCGAGTCCATCTACGTTTTCTCCTCATGTCAGAAAGGGAAAAATGGGCGAGGTCCAGCAATAATGTACTCAAAAATAAACGCCCATGTTGTGGCTTTCTCAAGAAATGATGCTTAGATGTATAAATTAGACATCTGTAGGTGAAAACATTGCACCGTAATTGTCATCTCTATCCCCACCCCCCCACCCCTTTTAACCGAAGCCATGTCATCTGTGAAAGTGAACTTTGTTTCTATAGCTTGCCAGATTGAAATGTGAATGACGCCAGAAGACTAAAGCCAAGTTAGATGCGGACTGCATTCGGAGCAGGCTACGTCATCGTGAACTTCACCGCGAGGATGATAGACGCCGGGTTCCTCGTCTCGTTCTCGCTCTCGCTATGTCAGATTGAGACGTAACATTGTTTTCCTAAGTATGGTTTTATGTTTTTAAAAAAGTGTGAGATATATCTATATATTAGCAATTTAACCAAATTACAATAGAATGGTCCATGAATTTCATTTTGTACTCCTGTTTCTCTTCCTAGCTACCCAGCCATTTTACAACACACAAATTAATTGTGCTGGAATAAAAATCATGCGCAGCAGTGACCCACAGACTCTTCTCTTGAGTGTTATTGATCTGAAGCGTTCGGCAGAGTTGTGTTTGTTCGTCCTAATCATTCTGATCAGGCTTTTAGGGGCAGTTTCCCAAACAGGGTTTAAGACTAGTCATAGATTAAAATAAATGCTAAGAGTTGTCTAACTGGAAAAAGCTTGCACTGAGATATCTTAAAATACACTATTGTCATTGTTTTGTCTTAAAATGCTCACAGATAATACATTTTTTTCAAGTTTCTAAAAATTCTTAAATATCTTAAATTAACAAAGGTCTAGTCCTGGCTTAATCTAATCCGGCCCTGAAAGTCCATGTGAATTGCAGTGTTTGTTCTTTTGATTAATATTAATGAATCAGTATAATGCCAATGACTCGGTCACGGTAAAATCTGGATCATGCATTTGATCGATTTGTTAACATATGCCTCTGCTGCTTGAGTATATTGCATTTTAAGTTAAGAAGAACAGCCAGAGCTGGTGCTTTCTGTGATTAGGGTACAAATTGGTTTTGTTACTTAAGCAATAAAAGCACAAATCCCATTCCATGTTGAGAGAAATGTTAGACTTGAATTATCTGAAACTTACATAGAATGAAGCTAGTTCACCAAACACATCAACAGTGAAGCAAATTATAATGACAACAGTCACAGTCTGCATTTAGTTCATCAAAAAAATTAACTTATTTCATTATGTCTTAGTTTACAAACCTTTTTTTAATAAAGCATTTAACCCAAGATTCAACTTACATGTATACACATATATTATATACATATATAAAGTTGAATCTTGGTTTAATTGCTATATTTTAAAAAAGTTTATAAATAAATATATATATATATTTATATATATATATATATATATATATAATTTCTGCTTATTTCATGTGTAAAAAAGGACAGGTTTTAGTACTCATTCTCAGTCACTTAAAGTAAAACAATTTAAAATTTTACGCTTCGTTTTTGTAAATTTAAGGGGGGAAAACATAACGTATTATTTAAAAAGAGATTTAAGCCCTGTTTTGTACCCTGTTCAGTAAAAGTGCCAGCTGCTTCGTTTACTTATGTTCAGTTATTATATACAGTATATACATCTGGTATTTTGGTAAATATCAATTGTAAACTGGGTTTTTGGACATGTAGACATAAAACAACTGCAAACTTCAGATCACAAACACAGGTTTTTAAAAATTAAATGAAGAAAGTAAAAGAATAACAGATTTGGCGCCTGAAGTTGGAACTATATGTTGTCTTTTGGAAACGTGTTCTTGGAGAAAGAAATGCCAATTTAAATCAGATCAGTACACATACTTCTGAATGTTTAAAATTTGGTCCTTGGTGATGATAGTATTTTTTTTTCTTCTTTACAAATAACCAAAAAAAAAAAAGGACTGGTCTATATTTTTAAATGATTGTATCTATGCCTTTAAATAGCTTATACCCAGATGCTTGTAAATATTGGATTAGAAATGAAGATGGTAGAACAGTTCATTTCCAAAGACAAAGGATTACGTTTTGAGGGATCAGTCTCATTTCCATATTCAATATGTCCTTTCTCATATGTTGCTTTTATAAGAACATTGAAAACACATAGATGCTCATAAACATCCCCCTGTGTGTCATAACTGAACATAGCTATAATTCATCTTTCACAATGAAATTAAGTTATCTCCTTTCTTTATGGCTATAGCCTATGTACAAAGCTCATGTCCTGTGAAGGCTTCTTGTGAAAACGGGAAAGGGCTTTAGGTGAACTTTGGCCCTGCCACACCCAGACCGTTGGGCACGTAAAAACACACTGCCGCCACCCAGCGGAAAACCCGTCAATTTACAGAGTATAGTTTCAATAACGAAGTAACGGGCGCAGTCAGAGGTCAGTCTGCAGACGGCACGTCTCTCAGAAGTAGACTAGTTTCATAGAAGGAAACCATATATTAGGCTTTAGATCTCTATATGTGACCTTGTGTGTATATATATTGTTTTATACGTCACCTAAATGTGAATAAGTATCTCTATAAACAAAGTACAACTATTTAAAAATCTGGAATCTGAGGGTGCAAAACAAATCTACTAAAATATAAATCGCCTTTAAAGTTGTCCAAATGAAGTCTATATTACTAATGAAAATTTAAGTTTTGATATATTAACTGCAGGAAAATTACAAAATATCTTAATGACTTTTAGCATGAAGTAAAAAATTAAAGTTAAAATGTTTACATCAAGTTTAGTCTTTACAGTTGCGTTTATATTAACTTTTTTTCCGCAGCTCTCGGACTGTCCCTTTAAGAAATACTCTCCCGCGTCTTCTCGCGGTTCTTCAACGCTTGGCAACGTGCACGCTGTGTCCTCATATGGACCAATGAGATCAACGCTTACGATCAAGTCAAACCAATCGGAGTCTAGCGTTTGTGCGCACGTTTGAAAATCGGCTTGCTTGTTTCTCGTCTGTTTCTCAACACAAACAAGAAGCTGTAACGTTTTTAAATCTACAACACGTACAACAATACAAGACATCGGAAGTAAGCGCAGAGCCCAAGAAGTGAATGTGTTACGGTAAGTGAACCGAATGAACAAATCACAAAAACTGTTGTGTTTGTTAGTACAGTTGGTAACTTACATGATAAACAATCGAGCTCTGTTGTGTTCGTCTGAAGTCTGAACCTGCCGTGTGCACTATGCCATCCAAAACTGAAGACTATGAGGTGATGCTCACCATAGGGTGTGGGTCTTATGGGAAATGCCAGAAAATCCGGAGGAAATCAGATGGAAAGGTCAGTAAGATACAGATTAAACTCTGTTTACGTCAACAGTAATATACTTAAATCAATCAGAAAATCTAAAATTATTCAAATGTTTAAGTAATTTTTTTCATATCTATATTAGATAACAAAGAATTCGATAACTGTGAATTATGTCATTGTACTTATTGGTGTTTCCTCCATCTCAGATTCTGGTTTGGAAGGTGCTGGACTATGGCACCATGGCCGAGGTAGAGAAACAGATGCTGGTGTCGGAGGTCAATTTGCTCCGTGAGCTGAAGCACCCAAATATCGTCCGCTACTATGACAGAATTATAGATAGGACGAACACAACATTATATATAGTGATGGAGTACTGTGAAGGTGGAGATCTCGCCAGTCTCATCAACCGATGCATCAAAGACAGGTAAAATTGCTATTAAGGGCTTCTACAGGTTTTGAAGTATTAACTCACCCTTTCACAAATGAAAGCACTGGAAAGGGGGGAAAACATCAGAAAGCAGTAAAATTGTAAAGTGTTTCAAATCAAGATACGTTTAAGGTGCAAAATGAACATCTTGTGTTTTGAGAACTTGAACAAAAGGCATTTGGTTTAGAATAAGAATCTTATGTCCAGTTGCAGATGTTTATTTTCATTAACTCAATTTTACAGAAAACAAGACTTTAGTCCTAAATTTACTTCTGTAAAATTTGCAAAACCCTGCTACTTTTATTGTGTTGTTTAAGCTGTTTTCTTGCAATGTGTGTTTCTTTTACATTGTTTTTGTAGGCGATACCTGGAAGAAGAATTCATCCTGCGTGTGATGGCACAGTTGTCCCTGGCATTAAAAGAGTGCCATGGTAGAAGCAATGGCAGCAGTACAGTACTGCACCGTGACCTCAAACCCGCAAACATCTTTTTGGATGTCAAACAGAATGTAAAGCTTGGCGATTTTGGTTTAGCTCGGATACTGAATCATGATACAAGCTTTGCTAAAACATTTGTTGGAACTCCATATTACATGTCACCGGTAAGTGTTCTTTCATCTTTCATATAAATGTGTTTAAAAAGAAGAAGATGGAGGGATTGTGATGAGGGCAAATGGGCACCGGTTACTGAAAATGAATTATTAATAATTATTAACCTCAATGTCATTATATCTCTCTCTCCACTGATTTTATTATTATTATTATTATTATTATTATTATCATTATTAATCATTCTTTGAAAGGGGAAAAAAACAAAAACAAGACTGAAATAGTATTTTGGACTTTTAAAATTCAGTCCTTACACTGAATAAAACACTAATTACAATTTGACTTCCATTGTGTGGGTTAAACACATTTTGTGGTTGGTACATGTTCTAAATGGTTGTTAAATTACCTTGCAAATAAATATTTGTTCCATAGTTTCATAATTATACTGCTTTTGACTAGGCTGTGTCTAGTTTTTGTTGTGGTTTGGTTTTATTCATATTTTCCTCCTAAATTTACAGGAACAAATTAATCGCATGTCCTACAATGAAAAATCAGATATATGGTCTTTGGGATGTTTACTCTATGAACTATGTGCTTTATCGTAAGTATACACGTTATTTTCCTTATTACTAGAATTAACTGACTTATTCATACTCAATCCTGAGTCTCCCCCCCTCCTTCTTCAAGTCCCCCATTTACAGCATACAACCAAACAGAACTGGCTGGAAAAATCAGAGAAGGGAAGTTTAGAAGAATCCCATACAGATACTCTGATAATCTGAATACACTTCTTTCAAAAATGCTCCACTTAAAGGTAAATTAAAAAAAGAATGAATAAGCTTTCCATTTATGTCTGTATGATGTAGGACAATATTTGGTCGAGATACAACCATTTGAATATCTGGAATCCTAATTGAGATTTTGGTATTACATGCATATATAATTACTTCCATGTTTAGGCTTTTGCATTCACATTGCCTTGTATGGGGTTTTGTTGCATTCTTTGTTTGTTTTGTTAGGACTATCTGAGGCCCTCGGTGGAGTCCATTCTGCAGAACAGCTTGATCTCGGGTTATGTAGCCCAAGAGCAGAAGCGGTTTCAGGAGAAGCAGCGGCGCAGATCAGTAGATGTAGAGCAGCCCAAACATCCAGAGCCGTCGCTTCTAACAGAGCTACGGCTGAAGGAGCAGATTCTACGTGAGCGTGAACAGGCCCTCAAAGAGCGAGAGCAGAGACTAGAGCGTAAGTAAAGGCGTCTTTACACCTGGAACTAGCTTTTGCCTACAATCACAGTTGGTCACAAATGAACATATCTGCTTAACCATGCTTTCTTTACATCCAAAAACGAACCTCGTCAATAAAGTACATTTGAAAAGTCTCTAAGTCAATTCTGTTATTAAATGAGAGATAGTGTCTCTTTAGAAGACGAGTGATTAAACCACTCTATTCATGTAATTTGCTTTTACAGTGCATTTCACCAAATTTAGGTTTAAGTTTTTTAATTTTTTTCAAAAATGATCTCCATTTGTGTCATGAAGTAAAACAAAAGTCTTACAGGTTTGCAATGAGGAAATAATATCAGAATGATCATTTTAGGTGAACAAATCCTTTAAATGCTGCTAGTTGACAAGACCTTTTGTTTAACTTTTTTTTTTCCTCCAGAGAGGGAGCAGGAACTGTGTGTTCGAGAGCAACAATCAAATGAAAAGCTGGCCAGGTAAATGTATAGCTGCCTTTGCTGAACTGCTCTTATAAATGCATAAAACACAAATAATGGGCTCCACACTAGCTACAAAACATATATGAACAAATGGTGATGTTAATATATCTTCGTTATTGTTCTCTGACAGGGCTGAGAGTTTGTTGAAGGCATATAATTTGATCCGGCAGCAGAGGGCACTGTCTGTACTTAGTGCCAGTGACACAGGTAAAATCGTTTTTCTATATAGAAACAAATGCTCTTAAAGTATATGAACTTGTTTTGTTTTCTTATTTTCTATCCTGTCTTATTTCAGTGTAATATCAATGCTCAATATTAGTGCCATTTGTTTGTATATATTTGCTACTGATCAAACATTTAGAATAACATATAACAGTTTCATATCATTTTAAATACAAAATAAACATAATTTAAATCCATTAAATTTACTGATGGAAAAAATGCAGTTTCTTGTGAAAATGTAGTGATTTACAAGGCGGGTTACAGCTGAATACTGAATAATTTTACACATACTGACATAAATACTGAATTTCCAACCTGATCTCACGGCAGTTCGTACATATTTTACGAGGTGGCTAATTCATATAAATTTGTATGACCTCACTCGTACGAATTCATACGATTTATTCTAAATTGTATATATTTTACGAGATGGCAATTCGTATGAATTTGTACGAATGACCTAAAAATAACCCCGCCCCTAAACCTACCCATCA
>JAUCNO010000386.1:11932903-11967643 GCA_032353835.1 Enteromius viviparus | reverse complement strand
CGAGTGAGGTCGTACGAATTGGCACAAATTTGGCACCTTGTACGAATATGTACGAATTGCTCGTGAGACTGTGTTGGAGTTTCCCAAAGTTTACCGATCTAAAATGAGAGACTCCAATATTTCAGGGGTTTAAGATGCAGATATTCATCTTGTATACAGCTTATTCAATATAAATTTTTTTTTTTCCCTCTTTGTGTTTTTTTTGTTGTTGTGCTTTTATTTGTTTTGTTTTTTGTTAGTTAGTTTTTTTTTTTTTCTCCTAAACCATTATGTAGATGTTATTGTTTCCTCTTTTATGGCTTTGTAGAAATTTTAATAAGAAAAATTGTATCATGGCTATTAAACTTGTTAAAATTTTAATCGCTTTAATTTAGGGGTGCTCCAATCAGGATTTTTGACCTTTGCTAATTTAGGACAATTAAGGAAACCTGTCTTACAAAAAAGCATTTTCTCTGAGCATTTTAAGACCAAACAATAACAATAATGTATTTTAAGATATCTCCGTGCAAGCTTTTTCCAGTTTAGACAGCTCTTAACATTTATTTTAATCTAGGACCCTTAAACCCTGTTCGGAAAACTGCCCCCATAAGTATAAGCAAAGCAACATTTTAATCAACGTTTTTTATTTTGCATGTACTTCTAGATTTATATATTAAGTAGCTCATGTGGCTTTTCTTCCGTTATAACAAGCATTGACAGAAACAATACTGCCTTTCCTTTTGCAAGTCTTTATTACAAGCAATCCTGTGGTTCACTTGTTTTTTCTTACTCTACCGAGGACATCTATTATCGCCTTATCTAGAAGTGCTCTTTCCCTTTAACCCTAGCCAAAAAGCCATGTTGACGGTAAAACACAGTAGACTTTACTGACATGCATTTATGGTATTATTACTACATTTTTGCAGCATTCTGAGTTCATATTTACTGCAAACAATGCGCTGTCACTTTAATTAAGCGCATGCAGTGCAAACGATCTCTGCACTGGTGCAGACGCACAGCTCCTTGAACACACTGCCACACACTACAACTGCAACTGTGCAATCTTTCCATTAATAATAAGTGCTGAAAATGCATGCACCACGTGAGTTTCTTCACGGTATTCAGTTTCATTTCAGACTCTATCCACAAAAGTAACACAATACAAACATTTAATATAGGAACCACAACACTACTAAAACATACACTTATTCATTACAATGCTTCCAATGCCGACAGGAGTGCTTATCACTCATTATTATTATTGAGTTTCGTGACACATTCAATTGACATATAAAATCATATGCATATTTCCTCAAGACGGCATTAAGAGTAAGAATACTATTATATGCAGATTATAGACTGACTTGCTCTCATCCACCTTGGAAGCCTATGCAACATGCAACATCGTTAAATGCCACCTGAAGCTTTTTTTATTTTAGCTTTACTCAAACTACAGTTACTCAATTATTTAATGAAGAAATATGAATTGTACCTCACCTTAATTATTTCACCCGCCCTAAACCTAGCAGGCGTGTCATCAGCTTGATATCAGGGTTTTTTTTGTTTTTTTGATTGCTCTTTTTAGAGACCGGCGATCAAACATTCCCAAGCCATTATCACCTGATAGTGATCAATCAGTAACCGATAAATCTGAGCACCCCTACTTTAAATCTGCATTTAACCTTAGAACAATTTCGAAATAAAATGGCAATGTCTTATTTGTAGTGGTATGCTGAGGAGGGCAGTGTGCACCAACAAGGAAAGCATGATTGAACTTAGTATTTTAGCCAACATTATTTGGGTTACAGATTCTCTAATGAAAGAAACTATTTTTGTTATTTATTTGTTATAAATATATAAGCATGAGAATGACATAATTCTGCTTCTGACAGAGAATGAAGAGAATATCTCTCCGGGAAAGAAAAGGGTACACTTTGCAGGAGATGGCAAGGAGAACAGCAGACCTGAGAACAGACTAAACACTAAACCTCAAGAACATGGTCTTGTCAAGAGGCATCAATGGGACAACATGCGTCTTGGTGAAGAAAAGATTTATTCACCAAAGCCCAGAGAAATGCAGGGCATCCGCTAACCATGAAGCACAATTAGGGAGTAAGGTTTCTGCTTTTATTTATTTGCTGCAGCATTTGTACAGTACAGTGGAGCAACACTTCATTTTTGGTCACCACACTGGATTTTATCAAAGATAATGTGTTTTATTTTCTTTTTATAGATGTTTTATTACTTGGATTAATGTTTTATTTGGATATACTGTTTTATTACAATAAAGGGTTGGTAATCTGTTTTATTTGTATTTATTTAAACTTGCTGTTTTTGAGCTTTGTAAGTGTAATAATCAACATTTCATGTTTACACACGTACATCATGTAGATGTCTTTGACATCTGCTTTTACCCTTTTTTTTTTTTTTTTTTTTTTTGTGTGTGTTTGTGTTTGTCTTTACTGCAATAGGCCTAAGAGGAAGCTTCCTATCAGATGTCAAACAGACGTACATTAGATTGTAATAAACTGACATCTTACAAATCTTGCAGGTGTATTACTTGTGGTCTGGAGGTGATAGATGTAGGCCCGGTTTCACAAACAGGGTTTAGCTTAAGCCGGGACTAGGCATTAGTTAAATTAAGATATTTAAGCAACTTTTATAAAAATGCCTTATAAAAAAATATTACAGGTGTGCATCTTGAAACAGAACAATGACACTGACATGTTTTAAGATATGTCGGAGGAAGATATTTTCATCTGAGACCGCTCAAACATGCAATTTAGTCTGGGACTAGCTTAAGCCTTGTCTGTGAAACTGGGGGGTAGAGTTTTATGTGCATTCTAAGTCATAAACATATATTTGACATTTTAAAGAAAACGCCCAATAGACGTCTTGCAGATATAAAGGCAGACGCGAGATTGATGTCTCCGTGATGTACACTTGTGCTATCAGGGAAGTGTGTGTATTTGGACAAGGGGTCTGAATTTAGTAGTACAGCTCTTCGCTTTTCTTGGAACTAGTTAAATTTTCCTCGATCCCAAACGTTTAGCGAATCACAGGCGAGTGTGGGCGTGGCCTGAGGCTGAGCATGTTCCGTGTGGAAAGTTCGCCGGTCCGGGTGCAAAGTTTCAGCCGTCTGCAGACAGGAGACAGAAGACGAGCACAATAACTGGATAAAAGAGTCACTTACAGTCTGCAGACATAAACGAGTTCAGTTATGGAACATTAACCCGAAGTGGTATCGTATTCGTTTACAGTTTTGTTCGTCTCGAGGCGGAATCATGGCCTGCGCGCCGAACCGGGTCCGCTTGCTCTGCATGCTGTTGCTCACCTTCGGCTTTTTCATAGTGGAGGTGGTGGTGAGCCGGGTCACGGCTTCTCTAGCGATGCTGTCGGACTCCTTTCATATGCTGTCGGACGTGATCGCTCTGGTCGTGGCTCTGGTAGCGGTTCGTTTCGCGGAGCAGACCCAGTCCACCAACAAAAACACGTTCGGCTGGATCCGGGCCGAGGTGATGGGCGCGCTCGTCAACGCCGTGTTCCTCACCGCGCTCTGCTTCACCATCATTCTGGAGGCCATAGAACGCTTCACGGAGCCCCATGAGATAGAGAAGCCCGAGGTGGTAATTGGGGTGGGGGCTGCAGGGTTGCTGGTCAACCTGTTTGGGCTCTGTCTCTTTCATGGGCACGCCGGAGGCGGCGGACACGGCCATTCTCACGGAGGACACGGCCACAGCCACGGGGGGCACAAAAAGCACAAGAACGGGAAGGTCCGCCGTTGTGAGACGCTGGAGGATAGTCGATCCGCGGGCGAGGAGACCAACAATCTGGTCGGGAATCAGAACAACAGTCCTAATGGCGTTAATCCAGACAGGAGCAGATCGGGTAAATCGGGTTTTTGTCAATAAATCTAACTAAGTCGATCTAGCTTTTTGTATATAACTATCTAGCGATCATAAGAACTATGTATTAATGAGCTTATAAAAGTAGGATGATGTACGGGTGAAACAGAAGAATCGTGTGCAAAACTTTGGGCTTTTGTTGCGCGTTGGACATGTTTGTTAATATGCAACCACTGGCAACACATTTGTTAAAATCAGTTGAAACGATTGTTCACCCAAGAATGAATTCTGTCATCGTTTACACCACCGTCGAGTCGTTTTGTGGAACATAAAAATATATTTTCATCGTTGGGGTTTTGTTCACACAACAAAACTATATGGTTAACGTTACCAGGAATCATCCACGTTCATTTAAAAAGTTTTAACCAAAACCGTTTAGTGGTTTCGAATGACATGACTGAAAGCACATTAAGGTGAGTGACGAATGATGCATTTGACATTTTTGGGGTAAAAGTATGCCTGTTAGAAAATGCCTTAATTATATTGCACAACTCTTTGTTGTCTCCACACTGAAAAGAAAGAGAGAATAAAAAGCTATGCGTGTGAAGTTGACATTTATCTGGTCCCCCCAGCCTGAGCAGCTAAAGAAGTGGTCAAAATTCAACACTGCTCAGCTAACCGTTTACTAACTGCTCTAGCCATAGGTTACTATGGAAACCGGAGCTCCAATTGGCCGTTTGCCGTGACGCAATCTTTACCAATCAAAGATAGTCTCACATTCTAAATGAAAGAGCCTATCTCAGCATATTGCAGTTTCTACCATTCAGAAGTATAGGAGTGAACTGTCTTTTTTTTTTTTAGTCTCGAAAATAACCAACAAATATGGAATATTGAGAATCAGGCCTTTCCTGATTAAGATTTTAAAAATGTCATACATTCTGCAATATGACACTTGACACCACCAACTAAGGGGGCGGTGACTGCTAAAAGTAACATTATAATGGTAATGCAATGTCCGATTTCAAAATGGTTTTCATAGTATAAATTTAGAGATTTCAAATGAAAGCTTTCAAACGTTTATAATTTATGATGATTATTAAAAGATGTCAATGAAAGAGTGCAAAAAACTGACCTGGCTCTAATTCACCCAGCCAACAACAACAGCGGGTATACAATCCATAAAACAATAAGCAGTGCTAGCTACCATTTTCTCATTTTAATTAAAACCAACACTAGTTCAGCTTTTGCGTCTGCAGCTTGCCTGTCCAATATTACACACTATTTATTTGATTTAATCTGTTTTTGTGACCGTTTCAACAATCAACCTTCCGCTTTTGCTTAAATTAGGTTAAATGCATTTTGTTTGTATGGATTCACAACAACGGGATGGCATGGCAGCTCAGTACTAGCAAAGATTATGTGTAAAAACTTAATTTTATCTGTGTTTCTCAGATAAGCAGACTTATCAGATAACCAGATATTTACCTTCAAGAAAAACAGTTTATTCCAAATACATGCTGAAACAGTCACTCAGCTTATCTGGAGGAATTTCAATCAAGGACTTGTCTGCTTGCATGTTGAAGACACCCCAGATGAAATATGAACAGATGGGTCATATCACATACGAGATGAACAGATGGGTTGCATCACCCACAGGCCTCAGTGTCTGAAGCTTCTGTGCATTTTGACAGTACATTGTTAGTGAGGCTTTTGGACAAGTATTGGAGAAAAACTTGGGGAGAAAAATGGGGAGTTTTCTATTTTCTGTTGTTTTGCTTCAATGATAGATTTATAGGTAATAAACAATGCTGATTCTTTTTCACAGCCGCTTTGCTCAGATTTACCAAGGGTGCCAATATTAGTGAAGTGCTCTGTATTCAGTTAATATCACTCATGTGTTTTCTATATTGGAAGATCAATTGCAAATGTAGTAATGATTTTTTACAACATTTCAGCAATTTTTTTTTTTTTTCGCCAACAAAGATAGTTCCAAACAAAGCCAGAACAGGACATATGTGGATCTGAAAAAATACTGCAATGTTTCATTAATGAATTAATCTGTTTTTGTATAAACTATGCGGTTTAATTAAATGATCCATTCATAAAGATAACCACTTCTTTTGGTTTTAAATAAAAAAAAAAAAAAATGATTCAGTGAGTCACTTGTTAGTTGCAGTTTTAGTGTTACATGACAGTCCTAAACGTGTCAAGGTACCAGCACAAAAACAATCATCAAAATATAATTTTATTATTGTTATCATTATATATATATTAAAGAGAAGGATTTGACTGTGGCATATACTTGTATATACTTGTGTGTAGATCCTAGTATAGTTATTATTGCAGTTAATTTTACCATTATTGGTGTCAGCAAGAGTGTACTTTCTGCTGTGGAATGCTTTTTTAGTTTTTGTCTATGCAATGAAAGTCTGTGGGGTCAGCATAAAGTATTTGGGTAAAAACATTCTTTTAAATCTCTTCCTTTGTGTTCCACAAAAGAAGGTAGGTTGTAGAGATTTGACATGAGAATGGGTATTTTCGGGGTGAACTATCACAATCAATACCACATTTTACTAAATATCAGAATATATTTAAAAGCTGGTCTGAACCAGAGTATTGGAGTGGAGCGACAATAGTTTCCCCTCCGCTCTGAAAGTGTTCTGTAATCACTTCTCTAGCTACGATTTTCTATTCCCCACATGTTCCCTGCTAGTTGGCTTGAGACACGCTTTGAGCCAAAAAGAATTTTAAAAAAAATCCTCACTCCAGTAAAATAAATAATGCAACTTTCACTTGACACTGCTCTCATACTGTTGTGTGTGAAATGCTGTAAATAAAAACAAGTTGTACAAATGTAACACAAAAGGGTAAAACATTCGAGTGCTTTTATACACCCTCGTTTTCTCAAATTTGCAAAAAAGAATCCAAATAATTTTTCTTTCCAAGGTGCCTGGGGCAAAGTACTGCTGGATAATTTGAAATAAAATGCACAAGCTGCTGTTTTGTGGAGATTTTCATACTTGATTTCTTTCTCTTCTGTAGAGATGTGTCAAAGTGACAGCCTGGATTTGCAGATTAACGGCAGCGCTCCGTACGACGAGCTTGAGAATGAACACGACACTGCATCCCAGCTCAACATGCGGGGCGTTTTCCTGCATGTGCTGGGAGATGCTCTCGGCTCAGTTATTGTGGTAATCAACGCCATCATCTTCATACTGGTATGGAAACCCTGTAAGCCAGGCGAAATTTGTGAGAACCCTTGTGTGGGTCTACATTGCGTGGACCATTCACTCAATAGCAGCAGTGCAATAACTAACAGCACTAGCAGCATAGCAGGACCCTGTTGGGTGCTTTATCTGGACCCAACGCTCTGCATCATTATGGTCTGCATCCTCCTCTACACCACATACCCATTGTTAAAGGAATCTGCGCTTATCCTGCTACAGACCGTGCCCAAGCAAATCGACATGCATCAGCTTAACTCTCGCCTGCGGGAGCTGGAGGGTGTGTTGGCGGTTCACGAGCTGCACATCTGGCAACTGGCAGGCAGTCGCATAATTGCCACTGCGCACATTAAATGCCATGACCCCGCGTCCTACATGGATGTAGCCAAGCGTATCAAGGACTTTTTTCATGACGAGGGCATTCACGCAACAACGATTCAACCGGAATTCGTAACGGTGAACTCAGAGTCTCGTGCTTCGCTCTGCGAGCTCTCCTGTAGAACGCAGTGCGCCCCAAAGCTCTGCTGTGGCGCCGTTGATTCCGCAAAGCCTCCTGATGGAGCTGTAGATGTGAAGAAATCGTGCGAAGCCAAAACCCCAACGGTAACCAGTACTTCTGCTACATCTCTGGAGATCATCAGCGAGTCTGTGGAGGAAACAAGCAGGCCAGAATCCATTGTGATCATGACTAGGGAGGTAGAATCGTCATTGTAAGACAGAACATTCTGTTCTGTTAAGCGTATATATGTGTATTGGTTCAGCTGACTGATTTTTGCCAAGCTGTGAGAAGAACTGAGCCCAAACACACTCATGATAACACATACACTCCACAGATCTCGGATAACACACCGACATACAGACAATATAAATAGGATGGAGAGCAAGGGTGGCCTCCTCTGCATGTATGTTTACCGCATCGTGTGATTGGTGTGTCTGTGCCGAAGCTTCCCTTCATACAGGACATCAGGTATTTGTGTCTGTGGATGTAATGCAACGACAAGCAATTTTATCATTCAGCTGCTGGACCAAGTAGAAATGTCTGGACCATTTTTTTTTTTTACCCATGTGACCGTTTTATTCTTCACACTTTGTTTTGTCTTGGTTATATTCAAACTTTCAAGTTTGTGAGAGATGTAATAATTTATGTATTTAAGTTATTGGTAATTAAGTTTTGTTTTTTTCCAAAGAGCCTTTTGTATGATTAGGTGACTGATATTAGAGGTTTAAAAAAAAACGAATGATCTATGCTTTAACCGAGAGTATTTTTAGATAATGTTTTCGAAGATTTCTGTTTAATCTTTCACTTTTTTTAGATGATCTCTTTTATTAGACATCAGTTGATGTGTTGACAGTACTTCACCACGCCTATAATTCAAACTGCTGTGTTATAGCACTGAATCTAGTCAGTGTAGGAACTAGACCACCTTTTGTTGTTTTTTTTGTATAAAAGCTGATGCCTTGTTTGTTCTGTTGTTGTCAATCAAAACAAGAGGTGAAAATGCTGTTAAAAAAAAAAAAAAAATAGTATTGCTGGACTGCTGGAGCGTGACATTATTTGTCCATGCTGTGGTTAAAGTGAAGGGACCTCCTCAGATTTGTGGAAAACATTAATTTGTGCATGACCAAATACACTTGTGGTTATATGGAAAGCTTGTAGAAACAAAGCAAAATTTGTAAACCAAAAGACAAGGGAGTTGCTTTCTGAAATACAGAGAAGTAAGTTTGGGTTGAACACATCATTTGGGTTGTCTACTCAGTGGCCTTCATTTGGAGAAAAACATAATATCAACTCGTCATAACACTATTTATAGCTGCAAACTTTAGCATTTGGTGAAAATATGCAATTTATGAAAAACTACTAGTCTTTATAATTAGTCGTTTAGTGAATTTCTTAGAAGCCTGTAGAGGAAGATGAGCTTACAGTAAAATGTGCTGACAGTGTTTGTATCACTGAGGATTTTAAACGTACCATGCCAGCTGAAATGTTTTTTGATATATTACTGTCAGATGTGTCATTGTGAATTAAACAAGCTTGTTTGGTACTGTTCAAATTATGTCTCTTGTTTGTTTTTTTTAGGGAAGCTGATTCAGTCAAGATTTATTTGACTTGACCAGGTAATAAACAGAAAAGAATACTTAAGCCGTATAGTGAAAAGGAAATCTCAAAAATTATAAATCAGGCTGTCGACTTTAAAAACTGGCAAAAGGGTAAAGAGCAGCGAACTCAGTATTGGGCCTTGGGGGGCATTCACTTTATTTCAGTTTCAGCCTTAACTCAACGAAGAGATGCAAAGTGAAAACTATTAGAGATAAAACCATTTTTAGAACAAAGACATAATGCTGATCACTTTTAGTAAACAGAAATGATCAGCTTAAAAGTCAGTTGTATCTGTAACAAAATTTTTTTTTGTTTGCTTCCAAGACAGAGAGCAAATTAATCCAGAACTAGATACTGTACCAATACGGTGAAATTTTAATTTTTAGAATTTATGGCATATGTAACAGGGAATGCACCAAATATTGTTTGATTTAACAAAAAATTGAAATAAAAATAAATTCACTAGTTCACACTTCCTCATAATTAAATATATTCTTGCATGTTTTGCCTGCTGTCCGAGGAGAGGGTCGGGAGCTTGGCGAACTCCGAGCCATAGGGATTTTAACCCTCGGGCAGCGAGATCTGAACGTTGCTCGGAGTCCGGCCCAATCCCTGAGTGCCACCAGGAGGAACGTAAGTGGTAGCAGGTTGTCTATGGATATGGAATGGACAAGTATTTGACGCAGTGGTTTTAGGGCATCGGGAATTCAGGTAAGAGGTGATGAAACCATGGAAACTGGGTGTCCCGACTGAGCAAGCCAAAGGCGACGGTGACAAGGAACCAAAACTGTGACTTGTGGCAGAACTGAGATTACGACCTTCGTTGGCGAGAGTTGTCCATGCAGTGGGCGCAATAACTCCTACTTTTGAGGTTTACAGTTATAAAAAGGTATGTGTGAGCTTCTCTTGCCAGGGTGCAATAGCTCAGACTTTTGTGGTTCGTTGCCGAAGCAGTCGGTGTAAGTGAGCATCCCTTACAGGAGTGTTTCCACGTGGTGGGTGCAGGACTCCTGGTTTGGGCTGTCCATTGGACTTGGCAATGAATATGTAACAACCATCTCCGGCTGGAGCCTTCCAAGCGGTGGGTGCAATAGCTACAACTTTTGGGGTCTGTTATCATGGCAATGGGTGTAAAGTTTAAGCGTCCCACTGGTCCACAAGGTGCGTGCAGGACTCCTGGTTTTGGGTTGTCCATTGATCACAATAGCGAAAACTACCATCTCTGACTGGAGCCGTCAATGCGGTGGGTGCAATGGTTCCAACTTTTGTGGTTCGATGCTGCATAATGAGCTTTTCTTACAAAATCGATCAACGCATTGGCGTGCAATGCTCTTATTCAGGATGTCCACAGGTACCTTAGCGAGGGGGCTTTGACCGTCTCCAATGGAAGAGGTCCACCTTGCAGTCTGCTAACTGATACCTGTGGGTGCGAGGTGGGTTTAAAAGGGAAGCTTCTGCGGAGGCAGGGAAGCAGAGAGGCCTTTGCAGAGGCGGATTGGTTTGGGAGCCTATGAGAGGGCAGGGAAACCTCTGCAGAGGCAGGATAATGGGGAGGCCTATGCCCTTCTGGAACCAGAAACGGGAGACTGAGCGAATACAATCGTCAGTGTGAGGACGATTCAGGGAATCAGGACAGGGAGTCTGAAGAGGATGCCTTTAGATGGTTTCTTTAAGGGGGGGAAAGCCCGTAGAGTTCAGTAGGGTTGGATGGGGGATTGGAGTTTGAATATGTAGATGAGGGGGCCTTTTTTAGTTTGGTCCGTTTTGCTTTGCTTAATGTGGAATGTCAGGGTCTCGTCATTGATTACTGACAAATCGGAAATAGGGGTGGATGTTTGGATTGAGCTTGGAATTGGTTGTGAATTCGGAGCATCTGTGGAATCCAAAATATGCAAGGATAAACATTGCATCGAGGGTTCGCGCTGTGTTAATGGATCCGTGTCCTTTACGGAGGGTGGAGATGCAAAAAGTAAGGATTTCGATAGTAAGAGGCATTCTTGGGTCAAGGTGGGATGGATTTGGTCTTTCGCCTGAGTGACTTCGCAAGAGAAACAGCGGGCTATCTTGTCAAGTTCACACCTCAAGTAAGTCCCACTAAGTAAATGCTATTTTTAGACTAAATTTGAGGAAATCATGCAACATATTTGATTTTTTTTAAGTGAACATTTAAAAAGTGTTTATATGGGTTGTATTTCTGAAGAAACGTGGGTATATACAGTAGGGCAGTGTTGGTAAAGTTAATGCTTCAGATAATGTTAAGTTAGTCAAGTATGGCACTGAATATTTGTTCGTTACCTAACTTTAGGCTGAATTTTTCAAAACGTACATTTTTAAAGGGTGTAAATGTTTTATTTAAAAATTTATATAATTATACACAAACGTATAACATGTATCTCGTTTTAAAGGGGTATTTCACAAACAAATTTTACTGACCCTTAGGCCATCCAAGATACGAGGGAATAATTTCTTTAGTTTGTATGAAACGTTTAAAATATTTATATTAAATAAAGGCTATTATAAGTTGTAAAGTATATTTTTAGTGTTTGATGAACACCAGTTAATTATTTATTTAATATTTTTTAATTATAAACTTTTTTTTGCAGTAAATCCTAGTTGAAGTAACATATAAAACAGAGTAAACTGATACATTTTAATTGACAAAACTACTGTCTCTAAATGTTTGACATTTTAGTTGAATGGACTATAAAACTAGTTCACTAAAGGTTGAGCCAACTAAAAAATAACAATTCAGATAACACTTTGAAGTCAGAAATTGACTCAATGTAAACTTTCTGTGGAACTTGTTAATAAATAATAAGCGCTTGACCTTTTTTACAGTGTAGCGTAAAAACAGCTTATATTGCAAAAACAGTTTCTATGAAGAAGTATATCTGTTGACATTATATTACAGCTTCCACTTTTTTCCAAAAAAAAAAGGTTTCGTTTCTACAATGGTGTTTCAGTGGGCCAATAACGTTTATTGTATTTTGAACAATATAATACCTTTGAAAATCTTATGAAATGATAAGATGAATAGTATTGCCTAATTTTGTAATAAAGAGAAATACTAGATAATGTCTAAGATCTTAGGTTGAGACATCCGGCACAACTCTAGTGTGAGAAAATGTTACTGAAATGTAGCAGACAGAGACTTCATTCAGCCTGGTACAGAACCTTTAGTCATGATGAAAACTAGTTATGGCTCAACTAAAAGCAAAAAGGGGAGAGAAAGGTATTTCCATTGCATGAAAGCCACATGCAGTCTGTTAATTAATCCCACACAGCAGCACTCTGGTTCATCAAAGCCGTCACATGATTCTGCGGTCTAACTAAGAGGTTCAGAAAAAGCTGCCTGCTTTCATAATGACCAAGCACCTGTTTCTCCTTCAACATAAAAACCTTTAAAATGTTAAAAGGAACAGTCAAAGTCTTCCTCAAAATTGTATATGCAGCTGAATATCCTATTACATACTATTAGTAGTCATCATGTAAATATTCCAATATAATCCAATAATGGAGTATGTATTTATCTTAGGTTAATCATTTAGAGTAAGCACCGTTAGTCACATGAATCAGTATCTTAACACAAAACTTCAGGCACAGTTCTTCTTAAGTTTAATGAGAATCAGACACAGTTGTACAGTAGAAGGTGAGATCAGGAGAGTAATAATGTGGCAAGAGATTACTCTTCACTGCATGCTGGAAACCACAGTCATATGCAGACTTTGATCTCACTGAGGTCAACAAGTACAATGTCATGTTCTTCAGATGATGTAACAAGCAATAACAGCAGATTTTAGATGCATCCAGAAAATGAATTCCAGTAGTTTCATTCCCCAAGATACACTATGTTTTTTTCATATTTTTAGTCTGCATAAAATCAAAGTTGACTATATTTATTTTGTTACCTCACATTGCTATTTATGTTAACAATTACTCCGTGCAAGTCAATCCACACACACACACACAAAATGCCTTCATAATCTTTAATCCAAACCTGAAAATGCTCCTATAAAATGACAGGTCTACTCTGATAACATCATTTTGGCGGCTTGGGCATGGCATTCTTAACTACGCCCCTCCAACTGTCAGTGTTCATTTCTGAACTTTACTACATCCAATCAATATGTGTTTGAAAAAAACAAGCCACACCTTCTGTTTTCATCATTTAATATTTTGTTTCTCTCAGAAGTGCGTCACAATATGGTAGTGAAATCTGTCACAAACCTCCGGGTAATGCAGACTTTAACTGATAAAGAATTCATTAATGCATATATATTTTTCTTTACTTTTTTGTCACACTTTGTTTTAAGGCCTAATTCTCACTGTTAACATGCCATTACTTTTTGTGTTTTGTGACTACAACCTCAATAAATAAATAAATAAACAGATAATATGTTATCAATATGCTTGCAAACAAGCAACTATAGCGAGAACTGGTCTCAATACTAAAATGTTACCTTTTTTAACCTCATAATCTTTCATCAGAGTATCATAACTTCAATGATATGACTCACTGGATGATATGGCTGCAATGCATTTAAGACAATTGCATTTATTTCTCTATTTCAGTATGCAACACACACTTTTCATGATTAGTCAACAACTGTTGGATGAAATTGAAAAAAAAAGTCTTGCCCAATAATTTAGTTGGATTGCAGCATCTGTTTCATGCTTACATGATTGGCATTGGTATCTTAAATTTGTGATTTCTCAGTTTTAGTTGATGTTTTTCACATTACACTTATTGGTTCTGGCTTATTGATCATTCCAAAACTAAATGTACTGAGCATGCACATATCTTAGTGAGCTATAGAACCTCACCCAAAACATACACATTCCTCTCACAGCTGATATAAGAAACAAAGATTAAAACAACAGCCCAAAATCACAGCAGGACTATAAAGTTCATGGTGATCGGATAACACACAGAAACAACATAAACAGGGGCGTGATCCTGGAGAAGTGAGAAGAAGTTTCTAGGTGGAATTCTGCCTTAATGGTGCTATTCATGGACATATCTAGATTTCCACTTCTGAAGATATAATTACAAGTTTGTCATGTTTAAGTGCTTTGCTGTAGGAAAGAATAGAAAAGTATTTCAATCAATCTCACACAGATCTAAAAAAAAAAAAAGTAGTGTCCCATTTTCTTGACAACCATGTAAACCAAGGGTTTCCAACTTTCCAGCAAATTTTTGGCTACTTTTCCTCTAAAAACACTCCGCGTCTACACTAGAGTTTTCAATCGTTTCCGAATACTTAATCATCCACACTGTAAAAACTGAAAACGCTTACAATTCCTGTAATGTGCATGAGTGAAACATAAGACGATTTGATTTGCGTCATTTTGGTTTTTGTTTATTTACTTACATTACGTGTTCTTTGAAGAAAAGCTATCTGGAGCATTTACAAACTGATATTAATCTTTAATAGGGCTGAAAACAAAACAACTGCTGTACAACGCCGTCTGCCATCAGTTGAACTCGTCACATGACTACATCATATGACTAAAATACACCATCGTTTTCAAAGTCTGTTTTCACAGTCCACACTGCAACGCGAAAACGGCGTTTTCAGATTTCTCCGCGTTTACCCTTCATGTAAACGGGGCCTTTAACTCCAACATTGATCAAATTAACCTGCCTTGTATAGTGATCCCAAAGATCTTAATTACCTCGTTCAGGTGTATTTGATTACGGTTGGAGTGAAACTCTGCAGGGAAGTGGACCTCGGGGAACCCCAGCTATACACATTAAATGGTTTAAGCAGCTTGCTGATGATTCTAGAATTTCAAGTATGTAAATGTGTGCATATCTACTGTGAAATTGGCTTGCCGAAGTTAGACTAAAACTGAAAGTCAGATGTCTAAGTTTCCCAGCTTAAAATATGACTTAAGAGGCAGTTCATGTTCATTCATGTTCATATACTTACAATCATTCCAACAGAACATAAAGGCAGCATGTGTTGTAGATCCCAAAGAGTCTCCATTTTTTCTAAGAGTTTCCATCTCCTTGCAGAACAAAATTAGCAGGAATTAGTCTGGCAGGGAAGGGGTTTGTGGTAGGAGAACAGCTGTGAATGTCTGCGGGGTTACGCGTCAAAACACATCAAGGCAAGAATGAATGACAGCTGCTATCTTTAAAATAAACTGCTGCTCGCCATTCGGGCAGATGCCTAAAAGAGTTGTCTGTCTAACTTTTTTAAGTAGATATTATTATTATTTTCCTGTTGGATAAACACACAACTGTTGTGTATTTATTCTTTGAGAAAGAAATCCATAATGTTGTTGCTGAAAGACTCACTTACTCATTGGACTATTTTAGTGCAGTAATGTAAGGAGGTCATTTTGATTGTTTTTTTTCCCTCAAACCAGTTATTCCATCCCAAAGTCATTAGTCACCAGCAGTTACCTGTCAAGAAAAGTTCAAACCGCCTGGAATCGGTTCGAAAAATCCTATGGATGGAAATAATAGCAAGGGTTAAAGTTAGGATGTAGGGTGCAAAATTCACATTTCCACAACCTAAAATGAAAAGGGTCAAATAAGGGAGACATCTGAAGTGTGAACTGCTGGTGTGCTTCCAGGAACACGGTTGGGAAACACTAGTCTATTGCCACACACATGCTGAGATAAGACATTGCACATCAGTACTTCTACATGTGACCAAAACAAGGAAATAAAAACAACCACCTCTGAACTTGCTGACTAGAATAAGGCCAGGTCCCAGTGGAAAACAGCTCTGAGAGTGGCAGCATCAGCATGCTGTTGCAGTGGCCATGAAAACAGCCATTAACCTACTTTCACTGATAAACTTTAAAAAGGCATGAAGTTGAATTATTATATTTTCTTCTGAGAATCACATTTATGGGATTATGTAACAAAAAGAAGTGTGATCTTCTGCATGAGTCAGACATAGTGAGTCAGAATTGCGAAATGCTGAGAAAAAAAAAAAGAAGGAAGGGTGGAATCTAAGGGATTAATTTTCACTTCATTAGATGATGTAAAGCTCCAATTTAATCTGAAGATGAATCTAAACACAGGCTAAAAGTGAGCTTCAGTGGAAAAATTATATACATTTTCATATGTATGTATGTTCTTCGGGAAAAAAAAAAGTTTTCAGAAGACTTGTAACGTAGAAAGTTATAAGAATTGATGTTTTTATGGCCTTTTTAAAGCTTGTGAGCCCCTGTTGTAATATAGTTTGGGCTTTGTAAAGATTTCTGCAAAATTGTAAAAATTGGGGAAAAAAATAGGCATACAAGTCTAGACATGTGGCTGATTAAATAAGTGTGATTTTCACTTTTAAATATTCCCTGAAAACCATAAAGCAGAAAAAATAAGCCAGGAATGAGTCCTCTTATATCTTAACATTATCATATACATATATATGTATATATATTGTTTTTATCAATGTGTAGGTTTCTAATCATTCCCCATTATCAATAAGCTGTGTAGTAAAGCTCAAATATACAGTACAGTGTCATAAATAGTTTAGTTGGTAGATGAAATTGGTCCTTGAGCAAAGGCCATTAAAAAAGCTCATGTAAGCAAATGCTGGAAACCCCCATCACTGGTACAAACCGCTCACATGATCTACACTGGCACTTCCTTTTTCTTTTCATTATGACTTAATTTCATTTATCATTTTTCCTTTTTAAAAATTTGTTTCGTAAACAAATAATTTGTGAACCTGAACCACAAAATCAGCTGGGTTTTTTAGTTGCTGTTTGTTATATATTATATATTACATATAAAGTTGTCCAACCAAATAAAGTCAGTGGCAATGCATTTTACTAATGATATGATATATAGATATATATATAGGGCATTTACAAAATATCTTATTGGAACATGATCTTTGCTTAATGTCATATTTTAGGCGTAAAATAAAAATCTATAATAATTTTGACACATGCAATGCATTGTTGTCTATTGCTACAAATTTACTCCTGATATTTATGACCGCTTTTCTGGTCTAGGGTCACATTGTAAATGTAAATGTGAATAGTTATTATTTGAATACTGCTTGTTTACAAGAACACATAAAGCGTTTTTTCAAAAATGTTCAAGTGTACAAAGTGTACTTTCTCCAATTATTTCTTCTAAGCCTCTGAGTAGAAATAGCAGGAATGGGGGCTCATTATAACTTGTATATGTCAGAACTGATTAACAAGAGGACATTGGATATGTAATTTTCTTTAATGACTTTCGGATTTTGAGTAAAGCAACACAGCAGTTTGTGTTACAGTTAAAATGTCTTTGGTAAAGTATTTGATAGGCACTTCACAAGTCTGAATCACAGTCACCCCAAACATGTGACTAATCTCTTCCTGTCTGTGTTCTGCGTCTCATGTTCCATGTCGTTCCTTTAATCAAATTCCCCTGATGCACTCATCCTTAGTGAGATTTGTCAAGGCACATGTATAAATGTTCAACCACTGACACGTGGTCCGGTTTTACAGAATCTTTAAAGATAACAAATAATTATGCTCACTTTCAAGTAACCTGAGTAAAAAGTAAAGTGAGATTTACTGTAGTTTTAGTGGGCTATTATAAGTATTACTATGCTCTGGTAAAAAATTTAATACATTGGAATTAAGGGCAATACCTATAATCATACTATTAAATATTTTTCTGTAACGTTTAGGTACCAATTCCCACTTGTAGCTTATTAGCATGGTTGTTTATAGGACTCTGACCATATTTTGGACCCCTATATCCTATCTCACACCTAAACGTATCAACTTCCTTGTTTATTATTAATTAATCAGCAAATTAAGAGTTTGTTGAGGCAAACAAATGTTATTTAATTGGTTCCCAAACTAAAGTGTGACATAACCTTAACATTTTACATGCAACAACAATATCCTACATTTGCAGTTAAATATTTGATAAAATTATATAATATATATATATATAAGGCACTAACTGATTTACAAAAAAATGCAAAAAAAATGTGTTCTCACAAGTCGCTGTGACAACATGTAAGCTGTTACTTCACAACAAAGGCCTATTGATATACTTCTGCACTTTTAACTTAAAACAGTAAAAAAGTTGCTGGGACAAACTGTTCGCTGGAAAAGCGGCTATATAATTTAGACCGTGCAGGTCTAGAAGCACCCGCGGTAACTGTGTAGCACTGGTCAGAGTCTCCCTCTGGCGGTTAAAAAAAGCACATTTCTTTGTTTATAAGGTGAGGCTTTGCTGTAAAGGCAAGTATCAAGGTTTGCTGATATTCATACCTTGATACAGTCGATAAGCCATATTATATGTAAGGACTTTAAGAATAAGTAAATTGTGACGGGACAACAGGGAAGCTTTTCTTTTTTTAATGCACATCTACAAATGAACTGTGTAGAGGGATGATTGTCAGTCTCTCAAAGGGGAGGAGTGAGGAAGGAGTCAGGGCATTTTCAGCGCTTCTGAAATGAATCAAATAACAACACTCTTGAGTTCATCCCTAATGCATGGATGATCAATACAGTAAAGGACAAATTGAATAAAATTAAATTAAACAAAATAGTATTGTAAATATATTACAAATAATACATAAGGAATTGACACTTTCATATATGGAAAAATATGTGACAATATACATGTAATTTTATATTCAGTAAAATGCTTTATAATAAATAGATGCATGTGAAAAGATATGGTAGTGCATTTGCAAAAATACAGTAGGCTATATTGAGCATTTATTCACTTATGCATTCACTCTTATGTTTAATATACATGTTTCAGATTTGAAAATATAACTAGATTTAAATAGCATAATCACATAGTCTTAGGCTAAACCCTGTCTATAAATTTACAAACTATCACAATGTCAGAAAGAGCAGAGCCATTGCGTTTTAAATAAAGTAGCATGTAAATAATTATTGTTATTTTTTGTATTGGTTTAGTTATTTTTGGTCAATCATCATCCTAAACACAGGCTCTACTCCTCTGCACAATGGTAACCCACCAAACTTACAAATACCAGAAACACTTCAAACTAATACAACATTAAACACTAACAGATCTCCCCCAGAATAACATGCATTACAATAATTATTTATTTTTACCATCCCTTTACAGTCAAAAGCAAATCATGCTGGACTAGAAATCTGCTGTAACTCATGCTGTGGAAGTTTATATATATACTGTATATATGACATATTGTTAATGCATATAGTGTACTAGTTGTCAATACTATGTAATATAGGCCTATATTACATATCATAATATATTTTGCTGTATATGCTCATATTTTAATATTTTATTATTATTATGACTATTTTATTTTATTATTCAAGGATAATGAGCAATATCAATCTATAATTTAATATTTCAACAATCGTTTGAATAAATTATTAAAAGTCACCTGTCACCACCTACTGGCATAACAATATAACCTGCAAAAAAAGGTGAGCGGAAATTTCTAGAAAAGTTAGTCTGGAAACACAGACAATCTAAGTATGCTAATCAACTCTGAGGACCTGTGTTATAAATTTAGCTATTTACAGCTGTAATAGACCACGGGCATGCTGCATTTGACTCATTAAGATGCCAAACTGAGCGACTGGCCTCATGCATGTCATGGTTTTACAGCTAAGCTGAGACATCTGCTTGGATTAAACCTTTTCCATCTGCTGTCCTCCAGTCCACTGCCGACCTGCTAGGTTACTAGAAAACACATCTGTGTCAATCTGTTGGAAGAAACATGCCAACATACATGAATACATTTCAAAAATATATATAGCCCCACACATTTGGATCTTTATTTACTTCTTTATACGTGTATTATTTATTTAAACCCATAAACATGGAAATGTTACGTTATTTCTAGGCCACTAATTAAATGAGCAAAATTGTGGCAATTCGCGTGTAAGCTCTCTGAAGAAAAGGTCAGATTTCCTTGCCTGCACTGAAGCTTATGACTTTTGGAAAACCCTCGTGTTTTTAAACTTTAATTGGGAGGAGAAAATAAGGCCTCGACGTTTGCCTTGTACTAGATAACTCGTCTTAGTCAGATGACCTCGTAGCCCACACATGCTCGTAATCTGTTTACTGACTCGTCCTCCCCCTCTCTTCTGCCCTCCCATCCCGTCTGCTTTACAGCTGATGATGCATGTGGCAGAATAGGCTTGGGGAGCATTGCTATAGCAACCGCAAACAGAAAGGCACTTCAGAGCAATCTCAAAGAGGAAATGTGACCTGGGCCATTACACATCTACAAGCTTTACAAGACAGCAGGATCACTCTAAAGGTAAGGAGATTGAGCAAATGAGGAATGAATAGAGAGGAGAATGGGGGAGGAGTGGGTGGATGGACGAAGAGGAAGACAATATTGAGGAAAAACACAAGACTAATGAATTCGGCTCATTTTGAGAAGTCAAACTTTGTATTTTGAGAATCACTGGCAGTGATTTACATGAATGTTAATGGAAACAGGTGGGCATTGAGCATATTATTTTGTCAGTACAGTGTTCAAGCCAAAACATTGTCTTCTTGATAGATCAAATCATATATTTGCTTTGGTCAATGTATTATCTTCAAATGCATGTACCTAAAATCTTGGACATATTCTGAAATTGCACTTTAATTCTGATATGGTCCTCCATTTAAGGTAGGTTTATGAGTGGCATACAGTTTTGTTTACAACTGACTTTCTTTGAATGGACAAATAATGAGATATTTAAAGTATATTTATGTTTTTTTGTGTTTAGCAAAAGATGACCAGTCATACAGTTTTTGAACAACATTTGGATTTTTGGGGTCAACTACTTATTTCAGCTGCTCTTTGTTACGTATTCTCATTACCACATGACAGTGAACCCAAATGTGACATTCAAATTAGCAGTTTTAGAAATTGTGCTTTTTTTGTAGTGTCGTTCTCGACTGTGGTGGACCATGACCCAAAAATGTCTAATACAAAAAATCTAATTAATGAATCAATAAATAAAATCTAATTTGTAAGTACAACAATTATTATTAAGAGTACCTTTTGCAAGAACATGTAGAGTAATTCCACTTGGAAATTTCATGTTTAATTCAATATGTTACTCTCAGTTTCTTATTTGTGAAATTTTCTATAGACTGGTATATAATAATAATAATAATAATGTGTGTAACGGGATAGTTAACTATGTAAAGTGAAAAAAAACGAGTCTCTATATTGTATTGTATTATATTTTCTTTATCATATGTGACCCTGGACCACAAAACAGTCTTAAGTCATTGGGGTATATTTGTAGCAATAGCCATACATTGTATGGGTCAAAAAAAAAATTCTGCCAAAAATTCTTAGGATAGTAATTAAAGATCATTTTCATGAAGGTATTTAGTCAGTTTCTTACAGAAAATATATTAAAACTTAATTTTTGATTAGTAATATGCATATCTTCATTTGGACCTCTTTGAAAATGATTTTCTCAGCATTTTCATATAGTTGTATCTCTGTCAAATATTGCCCTTTCCATCCAAATCATGCATCAATGGAAAGCTTTTTTTCCAGCTTTCAGATCATGTATAAATCTTAATTTCTGAAAATTAACATGACTGGTTTTGTTGTCCAGGGTCACATATTAATTATTTTGGATAATATTAGTTTGTAGAGGAATTTCAGTGTTTAAATTCCTGTTGTATAATAAACCGTTATTTAGCGTGTTTGGTCAAAATATGGGTCAACATCCTTTAAAAATTTACGTCAGAACAGATTCCGTGTTGGAAACGAGCCGAGACCTCAGTGCTTTGATGATCAACTGTGCTTTGAGGTTTAGGCTTAAACCTTAAATAGACACAATTCTTTTGTCTTTTACTCACCCTCGTGTCATTCCAAACACATTGTAAGAGTTTTTTAAAGAATAATGTTCTTAATGAAGAACAATGATGAGCCTTAAACATCCATGGAACATTTCCAGTGTACAAAAGGTGTTCATACATATGCAAAAAAGTGGTTCTTTTAGCAACTGTTTGGTTCTTCTATTCTATGGCATTGCCATGAGTAAATGTTCAAGTTCCACTGCATCCATATAGTTCTTCAATATTATGGAAGTCAAAATAACCCAAAACTGTTGGCTTTGTTCTAATTTCTTAGGTAAAATTAATTAGAAAAGGCGGTCCACTTTATATTAAGTGGCCCTAATACCTATGTACTTACATAGTAACTAGATGTGTACATAGTATGTAACGATAGTGTAAGTACACATCGGTACATAGTGTCAACAGCACTAACGTTAGTGTAACTACACACAAGTAACAACCCTCAGAATGGTATGTGTAAGTACAAAAGTGTAACAGAAAATTCGTAAGTAACCACTCAAGGGGTAAAGATGGGTAGGTTTGGGGTGGAAATGGGTTAGGGTTAGGTTTAGGGACATGTAAAGTTGGTGCACCGCTGTAATAGCAGTGTACTCACATGGTAACTCATTTAATATAAAGTGTAACAATTTCTTTACCAAAAAACTGTTAGTCCTGTTACACATTTGTTCTTTCATGGATCCTTTTCAGGTTTCAGGTTTTTTTTTCTTTCTTTTTTTTCTTTTTATAGTTGGGTAAACTTGAATAGCAGTAAATGGGATGGTACCACAAATATATTTCTTGCATTCCCATTTGCTCAAATAGCAAAAGAATAACTCCACCAATATGTTTTCATGACTTCCAATTAAAAGATAAAAAATAGAGATAGACTGATAAGGACAGAGAATGATGTCAAATGTACCGTTCCTCTCATAGACGCTGCTTTAGAAAAATCCTCACATTACCGTAAACTGTCTTTTTGTAGTGTGATGCAAAGGTAATATAATACAAAGATTGGTGTTATAAATGTTTTTTTAATACAAATAAGAAAAACACTGTTGACCGTTAAACAGTCTTGTGAAAAGGGTCCATTACCCAAGTGTTGTTACCAATGTTCTGTTTCATTGGTTGTACATACACATACTATTCTGAGGGTTGTTACATATGTGTAGTTGCATAAATACTAGAGCTGTAGATACATACACTGTGGTTACATACTACATACATATCTAGTAACTAGTATCTAGTATTAGGGCCACTTAATATAAAGTTTTGGGGAAAGGCATCCACAAAAACAAATCCCAAGATCCATCATGCATCGCCACTCAACATTTGCTTAAACAGGCTTTTGTTGTGTGAGTGCATGACAGCCTTAACTGTAATCTCTAACAGGTAAAACTGAAGGTGACAGCAGAAGACCGGTGACAGCATCGAGCATGTCGTGGTTCAGCTGGAACGAGCCGTACTATCGGAGCCCACGACGAGAGCCGTCTGAAGTGGTCACTGACACTCTGATGCTGGAGCTGAGCTGGCAAATGAAGGAGGCCGAGAGACAGCAGCGGGAGCGAGACAATGAGTATCGCCGGCTGAAGAGTGGTGTGGACTACAGCTGGCTTATGAGCACACCACGCAGCTCTTATGACATCAGCCAAGGAGAGAGATTCGGCCTTGAGGAACTGTGCAGCAAAGTACCACCATCCTACTGTCGATCTGTAATACAAAGGTAAGACGTTAAAGTAAGAGGGAGAGCTTTGCTGTGTGCTTCTCATTGCACGTTTTGTTTTCAGCGTGAGGATGTTAATCATCACGGGTTCAGGAGAGGCCAATCTGGGTAATTCGTTTACAAAGCCGTCTTTGTGATGTCACTACTAAGAAACACACAAAGACAGCCATGTTTTTTCCCTTGGTGAACTATAAGCAGCTCTAACCTGCTGAAGTGATAATTGTAAATCACACACAGGCTTCGGGCGATGCGCACCTGGCAGATTCAGATGAGCCCCAACAGACACTGTTCATTTCTGTTAAGGTAGCAACCGCATAGCAACTGATTTTTCGATTCAGGCCCCCCCATAATAAGCAACACCTATGACTTAAAGGCACAGTTCAACCAAAAATTTAATTTCTGTCATCATATACTTTTGGATATTAAAGACATGCCTTAGAACAACATTTTTGAATGAAATTCTTATACCTTTGTCAGAAAGAATCTTAGTTTTACATTTTTTGAAAGAAGAGAAAGATGATCTAGTCCTTCCCACGAGGACTAGTTGAAAAAGTGAGAGAGTTTTCAAAGAGTTGTATTGATTAAAAAAAGGAGTAGAAGGATGATTAAAAAAACTGGTTCATTGATTTAATTGGAAAGATAAGAACCCTGGATTGGTAACCTATTTTAAGACTCTCTAAGAACATCTTATTCTGTGGAGCAAGAGTGCACGGGTCCTGAGAGGCTGCTTTTACTCTGATGAGTCAAGTGCTTGTGTTCTGCTCTCATCCAGACCACAGGTGATAAATCACCTAGGAAATGGAGGCTGAGGTTTCTGTTTTAATGGTTAACACACAGCCAAAAGAATTTGTCTGAAAATGGCTTTTGAATGCTGTTTCTTGAAATTCCATTTAAGCTCACAATGCGATTTTAAATCTCACAATTGTGACTTTGTTTCTTGTTTTTGTGGCTTTATCTTTGAATGTGACTTTAAATCTCACAAGTGTGAATGTTGCTTGTACTTCTGACTTTATATCTTTTAACTTGGCCTGGTTTGACAGACAGGGCTTAGACTAAGCCAGGATTAGGCCATAGTTTAATTAGGACATTTAAAAAAAACATTATTGGTGTGCATTTCGAGACAAAATAAAATAGCTGTAGAGACTTTTCCATTTTTCCATTTGTGTCTTTCAATGTGACTTTAAATCCAACAAGGGTGACTTAACTTGTAATTGCGACTTAATATCTTGCAGCTGTAACTTTTTTTCTTCAATGCAACTTTATATCTCACAATATCTTCCTGGTGTGTTATATTTGTCAAAATGTGACTTTATACATTACAGTAGTGAATTAGTATATTCGTAATGTTACTTTGTCTTATTTTAAACACAATAACCTTTATTGTTTTACTCTGAGGCAGAAACAGGCTTCCATGTGATCTTTGTACAGATATGCATCTTCATCATTTTAGATCATAAGCATAATATTTATTAAAACAGGCTTTTTAGAATCCCTGATAACACATATACAGCATGTGGATGCCTGCTTTTACAAGGTTTTAGAGTGTTGGCTCATCTGCATTAAGTTTCCTCTCAGATGTCAAATAGATGCTTTTAAGAGGATTAAGAATGTATGTAAAACTAAATCTTACAGATGTCTGTAAGATGTATGTACACAGCAATTGCTTTCTTGATCAAGTGATTTTAACAGACATCTTTCAGAGGTACATGCAATATAAAAAAATAATTCAACTTTAATTAAACGACATGCAATGCTCCTTAAAAAATGTGTTATTCAACACTCTCCACACTCTCTCAGGTTTCGGCAGGCGCTAATAGAGAATGAGCCTGAGGTGCAGGAGGTTTCCGGACTCTTTCGCTCCGTTCTTGTGGACACACTTGAGCGTGTTCATGAGGAGCAGGAGGCTCAGCGTCTGACCCACCAGTGGAACAACAGACGCTCCGTAAGCCTGTCGCTGATGAGCTTCAAGTCTCGCGTGCGGATCAACCCTTTCGGCAGCACCTTGGGACTGAAATCAAACAGCTACGGCTCAGAGGAAGATGGAGTAGATGTCAAGACTGTGTGCGAGGATGTTGAAAAAGGCCTTGGTCAGACAACAGAGAAAGCGCAGCGCGTGTGGAGCATGCCAGAGTTTAGGCACAAGGGAATCAATGGGAAGGCTTGAATGTCTGGGAGTGTGATTCAGACAGATCTGGTCCAGTCAACAACTGTCTGATATTCCTAGCATCACCTTCACTGTCAGTGTGTTTATATTTCCAGAAGTATGGAGGAGTGAGGTAGGCTTTTGTTGATGTTGGGAACTAAAACTTAAGCAAAACCTCAAAAATCAATAAATATGCTACAAGGGACTCCAATTCATAAAGCTACGCTTTTAATTTATGACTGAATGTGCATATATGCAGTAAAACCAGATATTTGCCTGACCACTTAATATCAGATTAAATATGTATGAGTTTATTCTAAAATAATGGCTGTGTAAAATTGCCCTTCTGTCTTACATTTAATTTAAATGTAATTAAAATTAAAAATAGGCAATGATATCCAAGTGCAAGGTAACTTTTGTAACATTGCCCCGTTTTTCATAAGAGGTGGTGCTGTATTTGGTGTGGAAATATTCAGATGCTTGTGATTGGTAGATTTTATTTATTTATTTATTTGTTGCTTGTGGCATGGCAGTTTTGTCATGGATGCACAAACTGTATAAGTGATAAGTTGTTTGTGAAAAATATTTAATTACTTTTTCAGTTGAGTTACAATCAGTGTAACTAGAATGTAAATGTATAAAACCAATAAATGTTCTCACAAATCTCCCATTTCATAACAAATATCTCTATGGTTTCTGAAACCCATTTCTGATTATTATAAAAAAGTAATTATACCTTTTATGTTCTTACTCTAAAGACTAACCCCAACCTTTCCTTGCTCATAATAATGTTCCATGCAAAAACTGACACCACCATATCCAAAGTTTTACAATCAAATGCTCTTAAAGAGTATGCTCTCTCTCACTCAATACCACCTACCTTTGACAAATAGCAAGAAGCAAAAATCTTTTCGACCTTTTATTTGTCCCACCCCATATCTTAAAAAAACTACCCTATCCAAATGATTTTCAGTTGTTAGAAAACATGCCACTTTCAGTAACACTTTTCTTCCATAATAATCTTTAAACATTTTACTAACAGTAAGTAATGTTGCAACTACATGTCAGCAAAGAGTATTAGCAGACTGTCTGTTTAATATCTTCTAACACTTTATTTTGATAAGTCCACAGCATACAACCAGGAACTTTGCAAGTATATGTCATCTTATTCTACTAACCCTACACCTAACAGTCTAATCTAAGAGTTCGCAGACATGCAGTTGCTAATCGATGGGAATCAGTTATGCAGTTGACGTGTAGTTACAATTTTACCAATAGTTAGGAGAACGGCTAAAGTTGACTATCAAAATAAAGCATTTCAAACAAATGTTTATGACGTATGTGGTGTCAAAACCTTTTTGAGACACTATAAAACAAAGGACACAAACCACAAATTTATTTAACAGTATTGTCATGAGTATGGTCAGACAAACGGAACTCACAAAAGCAGATCGTAAGCTTTTTAACTACCTGCTAGTGGTGCATCTGCATTTGGCTCAACACAGAAATACAAAAAATATCATTGGATAACCAGAAATACACCACTGGAACAACACAACTGCAATGTTGTTTCAAATTTGAATTGTTTTTAGATATACAACCTTCATGTACCTCCCCGGTCACAGACTGTACACACATGATTAACATTCTTCTGAACAATTCCTCACAGATCTGGACTGACTCTGAGGTTTGCATTTGAAAAAAGAGAATACAAGAATACTTGTGTATTTTACATTTTCAGTAACAACGTGTTACATCCAAGCTACAATTCTCATAGGGTACAGTTAATCAGACATAAAATAAGTATTTGAGGACGAATTCTGGAATTTCAAAATGGTAAGGAACTGTCAACATATAACATCAGCCAACAACATTAATAGTTGAAGATGATCTTTCCCTGAGTGGCGGTCAGGCGAATAGTGAAAAATACAAAACAAAAAAATTGTCTGGTTGCAGGTCTGAATTGAATCAGAAAGTGGAGTTTAAGAACTCCAGCAGTTCTGCTCTGTTTTTGTCCCTCTGTTAAAAAAAAAAAAAAAAAAAGCTTAATAAAAAAATGTGTGCAAAATTAAATCTTAGCATTATTTTCACCAGCCATCATAACTAGATAAAAGCAGCCAATGGAAATATCCATGCTTTTATTTTCAAATGCACAACGAAAAACCCACCTGCTTGTCCTTCTTTGATTTTTTCACTTTCATTTTAATCTTTTTCCCTGAAATCATACTGTACTTGCCCGTTTTCTTCTTCTCCTTGAGATACTGGGGATGACAGAAACGTATTCAACTTTGCAATCGTTTATTCAAAATAAAAAGCCACGAAACAACACATCCCAAAAAAAAACTATCAAGTTGAGTTGAGCTGTAAAAAGTACCTTTGAAATTTGAACAGGTCCAGAGCTGTCATCCTGCTCTTTGTGCCCCTTTTCCTTCTTCCGCTTACGTGTCTTCTCTTTTTTTCCTTTCTATAATAATAATAATAATAGTAAAAACAGGCAAGTGTTAATGTACTCCGAGCCAAATTTGTATTAATCAATATCGAACAGCATAAAACATAAAAATAAACAAGCATCTAGTGACAGTCCTTGGTCACTGAAATTGCATGTTAGAGGCTGAGTAAAAAGATATAAAACATTTGCTTTTGTGTAATAAAGAAAAAAAAGGTTTTAATGTGAGTGAATCATTTCATTTTAGTGTGAAATCTCATTAAATACATGCATATTATGACAACTTTAAAAATTCAAATAAAGTATCAATAATATATCAATAATAATAATAGCCAGGTACCTTTTTGCCATGTTTATCTTTCCGTTTTTTCGAAGATTTTCTTTGCTTTTTGCAGGAATCTAGCAGTGGAAGCACAAAACACATCTGCTCCATCACAAATCGTTCTTTATTACATTTCCTCTTGTATCTGATGCTTTACACATACAAAATTGAATAATCTGTAAATAAAGCAGCAGTCAACCAATTATTTTTATTTAACTTACCTGAGCTACTAGAGCTGGAGCCACTACGTGATGATGAACTGCTAGACGAAGACCGTGAAGAAGAGGAGGAGGAAGAAGATGAAGAACTGGAAGAGGATGAGGATGATCTGCTTCGGCTCCTTGCTCGTTTCCGATTTTCTCTTCCTGTTTGTGTATACAAAAGCAAAATCATTTATGCATGTCAGGGTCTAGAGATTCTGTCCTAACACACAGTAGCCGTCTCCAGAAACTCACCTCTGCTGTGAGAACTACTTCTGCTTTTTGTACTTGACTCACTTCTCTCCTCTGTGTCTACTTTTGCAGACTGAAAAATGACAAATAAATCCCTCAGCATCCAGATCATTTCAAACGTTTAAAACATGGACTGTGTTCTTCACAGGCAAGAATCGCAGATTCAAATCTCTAAATGATTCTAAAAATGCTGTCAAGGTAAGTCATGACCCGAATTGGAACGGTATGTAAGTTAACTTCATTTTACAGTCAACTACTCATTTACTTCACAAATACGTTACACTTTATCCATGTACAATTTTTAGAAACAACTTTGTAAACATCAACCAAAGAACTGCAGCTTCATCTAAAGGTTTAACGAGAACGCTGATTTAATGTAACGTTAAGTTAAGCAGTTTAACACTTTACCATGTTTAAAATGTGGTCCTTGCGACCACAGCAAAAAAAAAAAAAACCCGGACAATTCAGAGGATTAGTCCGATATAAATATCATCCGTGCTGAAAATAAACTGTGTGGAATATAACTGACGCTTTTTCATTTCTGTGATCAGTGCGTGTGAATCAATAAGATAAACACCACTGCGCGGCCATCTTATTTACGTCATACAAACAAACTACATTATCCGGGTGCTGTTTAGCAGCGCAGGCGCGTGACCGACGTACACGAATAAAAGTCCTGATTTATTTACTTTGTATATTTAACGAAAAAGACATTAAATGCGGTTTATGAAGGTTTGGGCTTTGAGCTTTAATAAGCCCCCTGGAGAAGTTTCTAGGCTTCTTGTGTTTTTACATATTTTTTTACTGAATTGATACTTTGAACAGGGCCTTTCTTCAGGCGAGAGACGTTCGGTGCATGTTATGACCATAGATAGCCTATACAAAAAATAATAATAATAATCTGTGTTTTCATATCGCAGACAGGATTTTTCTGCGCTTATCTAAAGGACCTGTAGTCTAATTTGTTCTAGATTCTATTTTAATGTTGCACATAAACATAATGCAATATGAAATATTTCCTCTGCTCTGTAATACATGACATTTCCAACAGAGTGCGCAGACGACTAAATGTTGGCCATTTCCCATTTCCAATGGCATAATTTACATCTCTTTTTAATGCCTGAAAATAAGTCGACAATGTAGGCTATTTGTTAGGTTTTTTGTTTGTTTGTTGTTGTTTTCAGGACGTAATAGTTTTAAATACGTTTTTATTGGTTGTTGGCTATTAACGGTGTTGTTGCAGGAAATAATGTGAATGTGGACAATTCAGAAAAGTTGAGACTGGCTATACATGTCAATCTATAATAAAGAGTGAAGGTCTTTTGACTGGTGAACATTTATTATCACCATTTCAGAATTGTTTTTTGTTTAGTTTATATATTTGTGACGACTGAGGACCCGTTTGTAAACAATATGATTCATCTCTATAATAAAATTGCAAGTAAAACATGTTTGTAAAAGTAAATAAATGATTTTTGTTGTAGCTAGATACCATACCACAGGACAGGTCAAATAAAATGTGTTGCCCAAAAATGCAAAAACAATCACTTAAAACTTGATTACTCACACATCACAAATTATCATAAAAGCCTTAAGTACAATTAATATAACAAAAGAGAATTTGGATCAGCTGTTTTTTATAAATGACAGTAAAAGTTTAATACATTCAAAGACATTTCAAATACAATTAAGCGATAAGGTTTGGGAGTGAGGCATACGGGAACATACATTCAGAGACACAAATATTGAATCAGTAAGCCAGCTTGCAGTAAGACTGCAAGGATTATATCCTCTTTATCATTAAAAAAAACAACATGGCAGTTAATAGTCTTACAAAGTGCAAGCAGTGACAATCTGATCACGTCTGCTTTTACTGTGAGCTGAACATTGAAGCTCTGTACTAAGTGAGCTATTGTATGTCATCAGAGTCTCACAATTATCCTGATAAAAAGTGAAAGTTTCAAAGATGTAAATGTACAGTGGCCCCAAACTCCATTTGGACACTTTCTCCGCCCCCCCCACTACATCATATTGCCAAAAAATTATTTAATTCTTTGTCATTTATGTCATTACTTTTAATAACTTGGTCCCAGGGTCCAGGTATGAAGTGGTTCAGTGGTTCTCAAGTTCACCTCAAGTTGTCACAAGTAATAACACCCGAAGAAAATCGTATAAACTACATATTATCTTACCAAACTGGAAAAGTGTATTTATTATCTTTCTTTTAAATGCATGCCAATTTTTATATTTGTAATATTTATTGTAATTGTTTAAAATTAACTTTATATGTAGGTTTTTTAAATGCTTTTTGGGGCCACTATATTTACTTCATTTATAAGTATTACAAATTGCGTGAAAAAATAAAAGTTAAAAATATATTTGTTAGTTCTTTAGGATACGACATAGTTTGAAATACATCATATATCAATGCATAAAGGGTTGTTACTGATCAAAATAATATGCAACTATAATTGTCGAAGGGTCTGTTTTTGAGATATTTTTTAATAAAAAAACATTAATAGAGCCTTGGTTAAAATAACAAGTAAGGACAAAACCTGGGTATGTACAAAACAAAAAAAAATAGCTTATTTTAAGAAAAAATTCAAATTGGCTCAGATTTTTGACACATTACAGTGAGCAAATATTCAGTTGTGTGCAGTTCAGCAGATAACAACAATGACTGATATACACTTTGAGTTTGGTTAGGAAAATTTGGGTGATTACTTTTAACCATCTTACATTTCATTATATAATGCCTATAATTTTAGAAGGTTTTATATAACCTTATATAATAATTATAATAATTATAAGGTATAATTATATAATGCCTATAATTTTAGAATCCTTATCAGTGTCATAATATGAGTTTAAAATTTGGCTACATGTTAAAAATAGATGTAAAAAAAAAGTTTGTGGATGCTGACGTTGAAAAGCCCCTCAGTTGCTGGTTTTGAGCAGAGCTTCAAGCCTCTGCTTTGTTCTTGGAATAATCGCTGTGAGTCAAACGCTCTTCATGTTCCTCTTCTTCCTCAGGAACCTGCACCAAAAGCATCCACAATTATCAAACTTATTAGCTGTAAGACATTTTTCTCAGCATTAAGAAGAGTTGTGACCAGGTCCTTGAATTACACAATAGGTTTAACGTATATCAATCTTTTTTATATACCTCCCAGAAGATTGAGTCATCGTAGCAGTTTTGATCAGGTGGCTGCCCCAAGAATGGAATCTTCATAATCAGACCTAGAGAAGGTATGAAAATGTTGTGCTTTGTGTTTTTTACAGTTTTGTATTTATTTATTTTTGTATTTATTATTTTTTTTGGTGATACAATACTTATATATTAACTGGGTCAATGACAAATAAGTCTGTCCAAATTTGAATAGTTTCAAATATATTTGGAAAGTGAATTTCTCAGATTTTGTGGTGCTTGTATTAACACCTACCTGTGATCAGCCCACCCACCAAAGCAAACCCCAGAGATGATGCCAAACCACATGCCTGATAGGTTGCTGTAACACTAGGATATACAAGCACAGATATTTTAAACCCATTTGTTTCCATACTGGTTATAGCAAAAATCTAAAGACATAATGTAAAGAACTGCCTTACTTGTCTTTCTTTCCTAGTGCTGCCGCCACAATACCAGCAAGGCCTCCTAGGATGCCTGGCATGCCGTGAAGGTTATGCACGCCACAGGTGTCTTGGATTCCAAGTTTAGAGGCGAGTATAGGCTGAGGAAACCAAAAAACAGATGATGGATTAATATTTCAGTCTTTTCTAATATATTAAAGCCACTGGAAAGAAAGGAAAGAAACCCATACAGTGAGGAACTTAAATCCAACGGTGGAGATAACGCCTGCAGTGACTCCGATCGCCATAGCTCCAAACGGCTGGATGTTCATATCAGCGCAAGTACCAACAGCGACACCTCCAGCAAGCGTGGCGTTCTGAATGTGAACCTGTGCCACAAAACACAATAGGTTAATATCTAAAGTATCACGGACTTCTAAAATGTGAAACTTGGTACAAAAACTTGGGATGACTCACCATGTCAAGTTTCCCCTTCTTCTCTACCAGACTGGAGGTAGCATAGGCAGCGAGCGCACAAGCAGCCAGCGAGAAATAGGTGTTTATAACAGCTCTTAACTGTGCATCACCAGGTTCAGCAATAGCAGAATTAAAGCTGGGCCAGAACATCCACAGGTAGACTGTGCCTACAGACAGAGGAAGAGTGGAATGGTGAATGTTTACAAGTACCTGCAGTAGAGCTTATCGGGACACAAAATGCAACACTGTAAGCTAGCTGCACAGGACCAAGCTTAACCCAGCTCAAACCAGCTACCATGCTTCAAAACATACCTAACCAGCATATATTTTTCAACAGGGATATGCAAACATTTTATATTAAAGCTCCATGAGAAATTGGTGTGCAAGTAAGTCTCATGTAAGCACAAAATTTCTGTTTTATAGCTGACTGAAAGGTCTACACACATACCAATCATTGCAAACAAGTCTGAGTGATAGACTGAGCCTTCATTCTCATGGCCATTCCGAAGACCTGGGCGGTAAAGAACACGAGCAACTGCTAATCCAAAGTAAGCCCCAAAAGCATGGATGGTCATGGAGGCACCAACATCAGAAACCTGTTAAGAGACAAGAATGTTTATGAATACCTGATGAAAATGGTACATTATCTTGTCTGACCGCTGCTTTAAGGTACGATTTATTTCCCATTCCAGATATGCCACCACTGTTCAGTGTTAATTCCATTTAGACAGGAAGTGTTTGTGCTGTTGCAACCGGATCTCACAGCAATTTGTATTTATTTTACGAGTTGCCAATTCGTAGGAATTTGTACGAATGACCTGCACCTAACCCTGCCCCTAAACCTACCTGTGATGGGGTTTTAGACAAATCAAAGAGACAAAGAGTAAGGTCTTACGATTTAGCATGAATTTGGCACCTCGTATGAATTGGTCGAGAGACTTTTTTGGCTGTTGAGAGTCAATCAAGACAATAATAGTAATAATAAGTGTTTTCTTTATCCGTTATAATCCAGACACTATAGGTTGCTTCATACACTGTGTTCTAGTTTTTATTGGTAAACTGGGTGTGTTCATTGTGTATCCTGCCAACTTTAGGAAGGAGATAAAAAATTGGCTAAACTACTTTTCCTTCATCTTTGACCCAGCTTCCTTTTGTAATAAAGGGAGTTCTTTGCAGGAACCCAGGATGAAATTTAACGTGGGATTTCTACTAATATCAAGAAACCTTATCCTAATTAAAAGTAAATTGTTAACATTTTTTTTGATAGTCCATTTTAGACACTCTACTAAATGTAAGTAACTTTGCAACCACGTCAACTAGTCATTAGAATATAGTAGACTGTCTGCTTAATATCTTCTAACACTTTATTTTGATGGCTCCACAATGTACTACATACTATGTGCATATCAACTTACTGACCTTAAACCCATCCTAACACTCTAACTCTAATTGAGAGTTAGTAGACATGTAGTTGCTATTTAATAAGAATTATTTGACAGTAGTTCTTACGCCGGTTTCACACTGCACGCGTCAGCAGGGCGTAAGCAGCGCCTGAGCGACGCGTAAGTGGCGCGTGAGCGGTGCGCTGCGTTTGTGCTTTCAGACTGGCAGCGTTTGCCGCGCGCAGCTGAACCGCGGCTTGTACTGCAGTAGACTATAACAAGCAGGTTATTTCTGTAA
>JAUCNO010000386.1:11919538-11932803 GCA_032353835.1 Enteromius viviparus | reverse complement strand
CAGCGCGCCGCTCACGCGCCACTTACGCGTCGCTCAGGCGCTGCTTACGCCCTGCTGACGCGTGCAGTGTGAAACCGATGTTAGGGGTAGTAGAATGTATGAAGTGAACAATGAAAATAAAGTGTAACCATAATATTAAAGTGATGCATAATGTTTAAACCTACACTAAGACCTTGATCTGTTGCAAATCAAGTTATTGATCAAATAAGGATAGAAGCGGCTTCACAGAACAATTCATCATTGCAGTCTTTGCACTGATTTAAGATTCTACAAACCCCAAGGATTCCAACAACCAAATGCTCATTGATGCAAAAGACAGTGATCTCCAGTAGGGTCATGATGAGAAGCTGAACAGGGCTGGTTTTCCCCAGAACCGCTCCAAACGAGATCAGAACAGTCGCTGTACTAAAGTCAGCATTAATCATTCTGTAGAGAAAAAAAATCATCTGTTGGTGTATTTAATCAGTAATGATCTATCAATCATCCTCCATAACCAAAAATTTTAGTTTACTTGTCAATGGTGACTGTTATTTTTCCATCATGCATATGCCAGATGTTCTGGAGGAGAAGACCCCACTGCAAGCCAAAGGCAGCCAGCAACAAGTTGATTCCCACACTGCTGAAGCCATATCTCTTCAGGAAGGTCATCAAGAAACCAAAGCCAATGAAGATCATCACGTGTACATCCTGAAACACTGGACACATGGATGAGAAACAGCTGTTTTTCAAAACCAAAGCCTGAAATTAGTTGCAGCATGCTAGAACCTTCATTAGTTTGAATTCAGTTTGAACAAGTTAGCAATGTTGTGTTATATCAGTGAATAACGACCTAAAATTATTCTGTAAGATCCAGTGAAGTTCCTACCTTTGATTTGAGCGCTTGTTTGTGTTTGCTTATCAGTGTAAATGCAATGTGTGTGCAAAAAAAAAAAACTCAGAGGGGTAGTTGTGTAGACTGTTAGGAAATTACAGATTTTTTTTTGGGGGGGGGGAATGTTCATCTTAAAGCGCAGATCAAAGAAAATGCATAATAAGTCTAGTAGTAAAGTAATTGTTGATGAATAAACAAATGTACAGCAAGAATAGTTTCGCAGCAACACATTTACACTGCTTTACATCTATTGAATTACCAGAACAATTCAATAGCCACTCTCTTTCCGTCGCTGTACAAAGGTCTTTTGTGCTCTTCTATTAGTCTGTGAATGATAGGTTAAGAAGTTCCCTCTAGTGATCCTGTTGGCGTGTGTAATTTTATTCACTTCACATGACTCTAATAAGTCTTAATATACTTATTTCAAGATAAGTCACATTAGAGCAATTAAGAGTCTTTGCATTGGTCTAACTAGCTACATCTTGACAAACCATAAGACACTTTTGTAGCTTTCTCAGTTTTTAAACAATGTTGAGTAGTCATGATGCATGCACTGACATTTTGATTAAAATAAATGTTGCACATATGCAAACGAATATGGGAATGAAGCTACAAAATTGGATACATGTGAAAACAACTTTCAGAAAATAAGACTGGATTTATTTTTCATTGTTTTTCCATTGGTGATAGAACAACCCAGTCTCACAGCAGTTTGTGATGTAGTCACGTAATTTAATTTGATCTATTTATTTGTGCCAGGGACACGTTTATTTCGTTATTTTAGTAAGTCTAGCACCTTTTTTTAAACTAAGATTCCATTGGATGCATCTTAGTTAAAAAAACGTGCTGAACTAACGAAAATAATAAAATAAACGCATCCCTGCCACGAATAAATACAGCGAGACTAGGTAGAAAGAAGGCATGTGAGAAACAGACTTTGATGCATGGAAATACAGTAAAAGGATACAAAAACATGTATAACAATTTAAACATGTATAACAAGTCCTGTTCCCCATACTGTGTACTTATTGTGGTAATTACAACTATGTAGTAACTATGTAATAACTAACCTTGAACCTACTCCCTAAACCTAGCCCTTACCTATTCAGATACCTTATATTGTCAGTACTTTCTTGTCAGTACACTGAAGTACATTGTTAATACGTGCAATTACATGTACTGTAAAATAAGGTGCACCACAATTTCTATAAAATAACAATAAGTGCATGTGCATACTGATTGTCCTCAATACACTTATTGCCAGTACTGCTGGCCTTTTCCCATCTTTCCTGCAAAGAGGAAATGAGTTCTAGACTGTCCAACTCAGGAAGCTATACAGCCCCTGGACAGAGAGATAGGATACCTTCCAGAACACCTTATTCATCAGCAAAGTCTGTTTGCAGACTACACAATACAAATCATATCACTGTGCCGGCTTAGATAATAATCAGACACATTAACGTTTGTCAGGAAGTTTAAAAAGAATTTCACTGTCAGTCCCAAGAGAGACAAGTGGAACTATGAAGCATGTGCCTCCATGCTTTTAGACTTCCTCAGAATGCCTCCAAAACCCTCCACCCTTTCAGTAATCCACACAAAATCTAAACTTGCTAGGACCAAACCCAAATAGTCATCAATCATAGTGCTCATGGTCTGACATCTGCTAAGCTCATGAAGATAACCAATGACCCCGATGAGTACTACCAACTAAGCTTAGTCCTCAGGAACTTTGATCAGGCTCAAATTATCTTTGCTCAACATATATTTTTATGGCTGGCTATATATTTTTAATAGCTTGCTGTCTTTATAAACAATCATATCCTCATTCTATAACATAATGCATGCTCCCAGCAGACTACACACAAGGAACCGCTGTACGATGATACAGTAAGAAAGAGACTAAACAGGAAAACTTCAGATAAATGTGTGATGATTAAAAATCAGCATATTTTTCTCTTATCTTTCTTTGCAATCCATCGAAAAACAAACAAACTGAATGTGATATATTACTGCATACACTCAATTCTCAATGGTCATTTTTTGATGTTTCATGGAAGAAATCTCAACGAAGAATCCTCAAAAATGATAGAATCTAGTTTTGTTTTATCATCTCAGCCCTTCCCATCCTAAAAACTTCCCGTGGTACAACAGTAGTGTTCTTACTCTGTCTTCAACCAGTCCTTAATGTTAATGCTACTAGTCTTTGATGGTTGTTAATAAAATGTGCTCTTACTGAAAACCCCTCAAAAACATTTAGGTGGGCCCCTGACACAGCTGAAACAGAGGTTATCGACCCTTATCAGCCGTTGCATGACCCAAGTCTTTTCCTCTGATCTTTCTGTTGATCTTGAGCAATACATGTTTACGATGATTGGGTTGGCTAAAGGACTTTTTAATGACTATTTCATGTATGCAAACTTTGGAAGACCATCACAGTGTAATACAGATAAACTTGCCGGTTGAGTAAATGTGCACAATCCATTTTTCCAACTGTTGGCTGCTACAACAAACAGAATAATTTGCCCATCGAAAGTTTTTGCATTTCCCACATGCAACAGATTTGCTGATTAAATCTCAAAGGTCCCATTTTCCTAATGGGTGGAAAGTTTCCTGTCTTTGCGAATGTTCAACGACTTAATTACATTCTGTCAGCACTAATTTAGAGTGCAGTGACATAACTTAGCTATATGTGTTTTCTTTGTTGCCAAGATTAAAGTGCCCTTTCTTTTCTTTGAAGCTTTTCGCGTTCATTTCTGGAATGCTTTGCATGTATGTACTGAAGTGACAGATGGCCTGAATTATTCCAGCTTACAAAAACATATGTTTTTTTATTTGTCTTTCACATATTACACATATTATTTTAATTGTTTCAAAAGTCATCAGGTTTACTGGGGTGGGGCAAATAATTTTTATGCTATATTAATTGGCTTTAGTTACTATGAATGTTGAGTGATGTGACTAAAACTGACAGTCTGTGAACACACATCATGCAACTCAAAGGCAGAAGAGTTATTATTGAGGGTGAATACATTGATCCAGTGTCTCTCTCTGTTTGTGGTACTGTGACTACCACAAACAACTGATAGTTCTTGCCGAGCCCTAGGCAAATGTATTCAATAAAATCTAAGCTTAATGTACTTGTAATAAAAATAAAATGAGGTGCATTACCATTTTGAAGGGCTGAACTGAAACTTTGGGGACACATGTGACACTGAGACTAATCTTGCATGCTCATACTCTCCACACCCCAGAGTTGATGTCAGTTCAAGCAAGCAAACCACGAGTGCAATGTGAAGATAAAAGGAAATAAGGGTATTTACAACCAATGCATGCCATCGCTTTGAATGTTTCTCATCTCTTTTTTTAGTTGCTGAAACCAAATTCATAATGTACATTCAGCCAGTATTTTGGTCCAAATTTTGGAGTCATGCTTTATTTAAAGACCCAATACTCACTAATAACTATGATTTTTGTCGTAATTTGCTGCTTAGTTGTAGTTGTTAAGTTTAGGGATGTAGAGTATGTCATGCAGAACATGTGTTTCAAAATTAAACATAATTAACATAATATATTTATAACAGGCCAACATGGATATACCCTTAACACACTGAAAACCATGATCAAAAATATGACCCAGATTAATTTACATAAAAATTTACTTCAAATTGGAGATTTGCAGGGTTCATGCAACCATAATGCATTTTGTCCAATTCTTGGCATGCAGCTAAAATGATGAAACTGTCAAAATTCTAATAATCCAAATTTGCCAATTTGTTAAACATTTTTATGTAAATGAAATGATAATGTTGTTTAAATAAACGCATGTGTTTGTTCATACATTTCTTTTTGAATTTTACATATTTTTTACTGCTATTACTGCTATTATTTCTATTTGTTCCCTACATTAACAAGTTTTGTACTGTATTGAGTCATCAGCTGATGTCCAATGTAAGATCTGGCTCTTGAATGAGAACGAGTTGAAAACCACTGATCTAGATGGATGACATGGAAAAATAACCCCTCATCACCCTCTTCTCTTTGTCTTTCTCCTGAAAGTGCAAGAGTCTGAGGCACCGAGGGAGTATTTTTAGAGACTTGCGTGCTGAACGAACATTCAAAGCCTTCGCAGAAATAAACCCCTCAGTCAGTGAACACTGATGAATGACTAGCACTTGAATGAGTGAAACTTAATAGCAAAGTTCATCCAGCAATTACTTTTTTCAGACAGTGACCAAAAGCATGAAGGCAATGACAAGTTCAAAGCATTTTTGCACCTGCCGCTAACAATATTTCAACAATATCCATCTAATGTGTTCAGTTAAATACTATTTTAGATTCAATTAAAAACCATGAGTTTAGTTGCACATCTAATACATAGAGCTGACAGGGGGATACTTACTGGGATACAGGGTCATTGGGCTGCTTGAATGAGTCGTATTGGATTCTTCATGACTCCCATGTCCATGAGCATCACCGGTGTCATATACCACAAGGAGAGCATACAGGATAATGGTCACGATTTCCAGTGTTAAGGCCAGAACAGGGAACTTGAACCTCATGTTGGTGGCATATGCTGGCATGTTTACAGCTTCTCTGCTCTTCTTCCTCTCTGGGTGATTCTCCCTCGTCTCTTTCTCTCTCACTCTTCACGCTGTCTAGGGCTTGTGGGGGGATTGCAGAAAGTGGCATGTGGTTTTCAATTGGCTGCGTGTTTTGGTGGACCAATGACAAGAGAGATCATTAAGATTGGGACGACCACACCCCTTGCTGCACTGTATTTGTAGGAATGGATTTCCTCTCTCCTCCTACTTATTTAAATGAAGAACAGTGTCTTACATCAACAACATAAATAAATAGAAGCTTACAGTATATATCTCCCAGGAGAACCACAAATTGAGATTAGCAACACTTTAATTATTGTTTGTTTGATATGGGAACTTACCACATGACTGGTTACATATTTAAAATTAAAGTAGTTTTTTTGGTTTAACACTGTAAACATTACAATGTGTCACGATTGCCTTCTAATTTGCTTTTATATTGTTTTTGATCTTTGTATTTTGGTTCCTCTTTTAGACTGAACACACCCTGAAGTTTGAGAGCTGAGTAGTAGAGCATGGAGCAAGCAAGTGTTGTTGTTAATTTTATTGGTTTTCACTTCCTAAATAAGGAATGTATCTTTTGTAATGTTAACAAGTGAATCTTGTATGAAAATAAATGGTAACGCTTTACAATATGGTAGTAATGCTTAACTACTGCATAGATAATAATTAGTTGCGCGTACAAGAACGAGAGCATATAACTCATGATGAACTAAAGCACTCTACCAACAACTATTTTATATGATTTGTAGATTAAGTAATCAATAAATTGTTACAGGTGTCATAATGTATTAATTTCCTGATAACATATTATACGGTCACACTTTATATTGAGTGGTCTTAACTACTTTGTACCTACATCAAAAATGTAAGTACATCCAATGTTTTTATACTGTATTGTAAAACACTTTTGCTGCTATTGAGGTGGGATACGGGTAAAGTTAGGGACAGGCTTAGTGGAATGGGTAGGTTTAAGGGTGGGTTAAGGTGTAACTATACAGTGTAATTATAACTACTTTAATTATAATGTAAAATCATATATGATTTTTTTATTACCAAATGATTAATTGAAATGTAAGTGCATAGCAGTTAAGGCCACCTAATAAAATGTGGGACCTTGATCTCTCTCTCTCTTTCGCTATGATCAGTCTAATGATATAAATTGAATGCTTGCATAGATGTGTACATACCGCAGTATGTAACCAGAGTCTAAGTACACATATGGTACATATTTACAGCTCTAATGTTCAAGGTGACTACATACTTGTAACAACCCACTGAAAGCGATGTATAACTGGACATCTGTAACAACACTTTTTAATTAATAACAAATTAAATTATTAATAATAAATCAGAAATAACTGAAAAGCACCAAATCAGCATAGTAGATTTATTTTTGGAAAAAAATGACACTAAAGAATTTATCATAGGGAAAAATTATTTTAACATAAATTAAAAATATTATTATTGTCTGTGCTCTTTTACATTTTTTATATCAAATTAAATTACTCTAGAACTATAGAACATAACACAAATATTATGCATAAAAAGTGTACTCATCCAGGACTTTCTGAGTTTCTTTGTGGTATACATGCTCTTGAGACTTTTTCCTATGCTCAAACACACTATCAAATGACTTTCTAAGCTTATCTAAAATGCACTTGATATGTGCCTCATAAATTATGATGCTCTAGAGCCTTTACATCTGTCTCTCTGAATCTAACTGTAATTTGACACAGACATTTTCCAGGTTTCACAAGTAAATAATGTGCATCGGCATTCCTTTTCTCCATCCTCCAGGATCTGTTTGCCATTACAGACTTTCACAAGGAGCCATCCATAACCTTCTGGGAGAAAGGTCACATGCTGGTCACACACGTAGTGTTTGTAGTGTTCATGTCTTTACTCTTACGCCTCAGTAATAACAATTACTGCCTGCTGCTTCTCACTTGTGTAAGTTGCGTCACCTGACAGACAACAGTCACAAATTCAGTAATAAGAACAGTTGGTAACACATCATCAATGCTTTAGTACATTTACACTTTTTAATTAGTTAACATGAACTAAGAAGCTATTTTTAGCATTTACTAATGCATTACTTAAAATTACAAATTGTGCTCAAGTTTTGTTTGTTAAAATTAGTTAATGTGTGATCTAACAATAAATGATCGTATTTGTATTAACTAATGTTAACAACTATAAATAAATACTGTAATAAATATATTGTTTAGTGTTTAATGTTAACAAATGACACCTTATTGTAAAGAGTAACCAAATCATTTTAAAAATCACTTTCAGTGCAGTTACACCTCAATTTTTATTCTTTTATAGGCGCAATGTGAATTTTAATTTGTAAGATTTACACCTTCACATTGCTATATGTGCTGATTTGTAATGTGTAATTCTACTCTGTACATTTTAATTTCTTATTATTTTGTAATTTATTTGCATTTTATTTATTACTGGCTGTTTTCTCCTTAATTTGACTTATTTCTACCAGTTACATCAATGCAAATTGCTTAACAAATTAAAAACATTATTACATTAAATACATCAATTATATAAACATATTTCAGTTTTTCTCATCATTTATTTACAGTATATTATTCATCACTAATCGCTGACCTCCTGTACACACATCCTGTTTTCCTTTCCTTGTTTTCCATCTGGCAGGTTGGAGCCAATTCTTTAGGCTTTTCAAAGGCATCCTGATTGATTAAAGCTGTGGAGGAAAGGGTGGATGAGGCCACTTCAATTAAGTCCAGTTTAAGGAAACTAACATTGTAGACTGCGTGAACTACTCTAAAGCCCTTCTCAGCTCTATTGTCCATTAAAGTTAACTGAACGTTCTTTCAAGAGGCATTACAAATCACTGTTTGGCTGAAATTCTGAATTGAATGTTTTGCTCAAAAATATTTATATGAAATTCTTTTAAACAAAGAAGTGGAATATTGTGAAAAAGCTCTTAAAAGCTTCAAGATTATCATTTCAAGTTGGCAGCAGACTGAGACATACTTCTGTTTTTGTTATCTGCATAATTGAGGAATTTAAAGATACTATCTAATGCTTTACTATCAGAAGAAAAGAACTACTATGGTACTTTACTTTTGATCTGGTGCCAAGTTATTTCAGCTTAAAGAAAAAAATGACATATAAGCACAAAATTAATGTTTAATAACCAGTGTGCTAATTTTAGCAAAAAAATTTTCACACAAACAAAAGTCCTGTAATCTTTGTAGAAGGGAGGAAGTCCAGCAGATAAACTCGGAAATAATTAGGAAAATGTAATTAGAATGAATTTTCTCTTTTTCTCGTGTCTTTCAGTTTTAATAGAATGCAATGTGAAAACTACTTTTGGTAATTAATCAGAATTTATTGGAAAGTACTGTAAATCAGAATTGCATTTATGTTGAGCCTTACACTGGCATATGTCTATTGATTTTATATTCTATTTTAAAATTTGCTGTGCAAAGTTATGCTTCTTGCTTCTCTGAAGAAGAAAAATCCCATTGCAACCCACTCTTGACTTTATTTCATCGCCTGAAGCATTGCGTGCGAGTAAAGGCAGTTGTGCTCACAGGCCATTCCTCTCTCCGCCATCAATAACGCGCCTGTTGCACATACCACAGCATTCTTACAAACCCAGAACTAAATCCAGACCCTCCTGCTGTCAGACAAATGATCTCAGGTGCTCTGAGCTATATAGAAGCAGATACAGATTCGTACATTCATAAACAGTCCAACCTGATCTCATGGCAATTCGTACGTATTTTACGAGGTGGCTAATTCGTATGAATTTGTACGAATGACCTAAACATAACCCCGCCCCTAAACCTACCCATCACGTGAATTTTGACAAATCAAATATGTACGAATTGCTCGTGAGACTGTGTTGCACAGTCCAACAGGAAATAATAGATACATTATAATATATGCATGCAGTGATATAAGAGTGACTCAAATGGTTCTCAAATGACCAATAGCTCAAAGGAAACATCTTGATTCTGTAGTCAAACACCTGTTTGGTTTAGAATGTAGTTATTAATAGCAGATTTCTAATTAAGGGTACAAATACTACTTAAATTTTAAACAAACAAAGTATCTATTGTAATTTTCTGTAAGCATTACGTCATGGTTAGGTATAGTATATGGCAGCCTGATGCTAAACAAACAAGATGCTGACTTGTGATTGTTCTTGATTACCAACCTCCAATGTACTGATTACTTGCCTGTCTGGGTTTCCATCCTGGTCTCCTTATCAGACGGCACAAGATTTCCCACAGCCCCTTACCACAGGAAATGAGGGTGTGGTGGATTTGGGAAGAGGTGCTATTGGCATCTAGAATCCTTCAGAACTGACAGAGGTACCACAACAATATCTGTTGTCAATGCTACAGTTTCTGTACAGACCCTCACTGTCTCAGCACTTATGTGTAGCTGGGCAAGAGTTTGTATCTATGGCCTAATGGACCATTAGGCTTTTAAAAATTGACTGAGCAAAAATGAGGCGGATTCTGAAAGAAAAGTAGCAGATATCAGGTGAAATCCTTTTTTTCCCCCCCTGGTACAAATTTTTAGTAGACATTTGTATAAAATTCTTTATTATGCATTTAAACAAATCTAACCATACTATTACAAAATGTAAATATTTATATTTATGTTGTTGAAATTACAGATGAAATTTTGCAATGAATCATATGAAAATTTAAGAGTGGGAAAAAAAACAACATAAAGGTCTACCCCTAAACCTGTAGGCTGTCACAAAAGGGAAGGACAGTAACCGGGCAGTGGTCATACCTGTCCAATGTCCACTGGAAAAGCCGCTGGATCCTTTTTCGGCTGAGTATTCGGTCATGAAGGGGACAGACAAGGGCGGATCCATATGCTGGCTTTTATTGACTGGCATGGTCATACAGAGGCAGGGTCAAACAACGGTACAGGGATAGCGGAGGCAACAGTGAATAAGTATCCAGAGGGTAGCGAGGATCAGAGTCTAAAAAACAAGAAATTGCAAAAAATAATCACAGTTTTGAGAAAAATGGTTTGATTATGGAATATAAAGTTGCAAGTGTAAAGTCAAATTGAAAGATATAAAATCATAGTTATAAGAAAAGGTGTCAAAAGGTGTGAAAATTAAAGTGACAGTTCTGCAATTAGAATTGCAATTAGGATAACTAAAGTATTTAATAAATATTAGAAATACACACAATTAGCAGAGGATATGAAGCTGAAATATGTGCCATAATTTAGGATAATCTAAATAACAGCGATAAAACTCACTTTTTATGTAGGGCCAAAGAATTTCAGTGTTGAATGGGGCATTTAGTGCTTTCTTTAAGAAACAGATGGAAGTTCTTGTTGGAATGCGTTCGATGAATGAATTGCTAAACATTGTACTATAGTTAAAGACACCTAGCATTTCTTAGATTATGCAGAGGCCCAGCGCTCCTGCTGACAGACCTGGGTCGGTGTATGTATTGATGCAGTCGAGCAGCTGTGGGACCTTGGGGTGATGAATCGCTGGACAGCTGCAGGTCAGCACGGATTCACTTACACCAGCATCAAACACACATGTGAGCTTTGAGATGAGCTTGTTTTTTCATGTAATGACAAATATGCAGTACTGTACATATTCTAAAGTACCGGCAGGAGAATAATCTACGAGTGCTGAATGGAAAAAATTGATCTATGATAAGTCTTTTATTCCCAACAGATCACTTCTCAGTGAATAATATCTGCTTTCTCTATAAACCCTTTACATTTACATTTTCATTTACATTTAAATTTATTCACTGGGCAGATGCTTTTATCCAAAGCGACTTGCAGATGAGAAATACAACGAGCAATTTTTCATAAGTTGACAATAGACAAGTGACTTGTCTGTTATACAAGTAGTAAAAGCTAGGACAGAAAGGGAAAAAGGCTAATAGGAAAATGTGTATGCATAGATGGTGTGTTGTTTTATGACGAATCATCATATTTTGAATCCAGACAGAATAGTATTGCATCGGTCCTGCTTAGAAATGGCAAGGGCCTGGATGAAAACAATTTTGCATGCTCTGTTAGGAAAGGTCTGGTCTTCTTGATGTTGTGCAGTGCAAACCTGCATGATCGTGCTTGTTTTTTAATATGATTTTGAAGGTCAGCTCATCATCAAGGATCACCCAAAGATTTCTGGCCAAACCTGATGGGATTTTCAATGATGAGCCCAGTTCAATGGTAAACTGATGCTGTACTAATGGGGTGACTTGAAAGATGGGAAGCTCTGTCTTTGCCAGGTTGAGTTGCAAATAATGTTCTTTCACATGCTGAGATGTCCGTCAGGCAGTCTGAGGTCCAAACAGGGGCCGTTGGACCATCTGGTTAAAGTGAGAGGTAGAGCTGCTAGTAATCAGCACAGCAATGGTAGGAAACCATGTGCCTGCAATGATGGTGATGTAGTGATGTAGTGTGTATAGAGAAGAGGAAGGGTACAAGAACTGATCCCTGAGAAACCCTAGTAACCAGTTGATGTGATATAGATCCCTAAAACAGATTTGATTTGAGTTTTACCTCTGAGGTAAGACTCAAATCACTGGAGTGCAGTTCTGGTGATGCCCGTTGACGAGATGGTAGACAGAAGGATGATTATTAACAGTGCAGAGATTGCAGCAGAGATTATTATCAGAATGAAAACAGAGTTGGACTCTGTAGTGCTTCAGTGAATGACAGCAAGGCCTTTCCAGTTGAATGGCCACATTCCTTTAAACCCTTAATCAAATGAGATTTAAAGGAATAGTTCACTGAAAAAATAAAAAATAAAAAATAATAATCTGTTCATATGTTCAATCGTTCTTATTCGTCCTCATGTTGAGTTTTCTGGAAAACAACAAAAACAAAACTTTTTAAAATCATAAAATAAAAGAATAATCTCAAAAAAAATATTTACCAAAAAAACATATATTTTGTGTTGTAAACAAGAGTAAGAAAATTATGACAAAAATTCCCCAGTGACAAATTTTTGTGACATATACTTTTAAAGGGACACACTGAAAACATGTCTAGTCTGTTTGTTCTGTAATAATAGTTAATTAGTAACAAACACAGACCACCAACACTACCATAGATCAGAATGTGGACATCAGAATGTCCAAAAAAAACAAAACATCTTTTTAACAGTGTTTTTGTTGTGCATTCGAACACACAGGAATGTTTAAATTGCATCTCTCCTTTCTACATACATTCCAAAGGATACAATAAATCAGAGGAGAATCAGTCTTCTAGGAGATGCATGATGTGTGATATAGGAGACCCGCTTATATATACATACCGTTCCCACACAGTCAGCCAGTGCTGGGTTATGTCACATTCACCCAACTAATCTGTTGTTGCAGCTCAGACTTTCCTCAGCTACAGTCCAAACTTTGATACCATGTATACCATTGAAAGAGTAGATGTAAATGATGTTGACAAGGCTTCATTTTTTAAAAAACAAAAGCGGCCACACTTTATTTTAGGTGGCCCTAACTACTGTACAACAAAAATTAGTACAATGTACTTTGTTCATATTGTGGTGCAAAACACGTTTGTTGCTGTTATAGTGGGATACGGGTAAGATTAGGGACAGGTTTGGTGGTATGGGTAGGTTTAAATACGGTGGCCGAGAGAGCTCAACGCGCTGCAATTTAAAAATAACACATGCAAACAGAAACAAATGGCTGCAACTTTAAAATAACACATGCAAACAGAAAAAAACGGCTGCAACTTAAAAAACATCTTCATCAATTTGACAACACAGGCGCTGCAAACACACG
>JAUCNO010000386.1:11898611-11913582 GCA_032353835.1 Enteromius viviparus | reverse complement strand
TGTTAAGAGAGAGGTTAAGGTACAACTTAAGAACTACGTAGCGATAAGAAGCTTTCGAGAAACCGGGCCCTGATCATCATCCAGTCTTTCTGGAATGACATGAAGAAAACAGAATAAACTGAGACTAAATCCAGAAGAACTGTGGCAATGTCTCCAAGATGCTTCAAAAAACCTATCTGGAAAGCTACCTGAAAAACTATGGGCAAGTGTACCTCGGAACAGAAGATGTTTTACCAAAAGCTGTAATACCAATATTTATTTGATTTAGTTAATAGAAGTTTATAAATTAAATCAAATAAATTTATGCCATTATTAAGGCATTCTCATTTTACAGCATTTTTAGATGAGTGTCTAAAACTTTGAACGGTACTGTAGCTTTGTAGGTAGGTTTTTTTTTAGCATCTTGGAGATGTGTGTAGCATTTAAACCAATCAGGCGCAAACTATTTGTTACATTTAACAAATAATCTTTAATACCGCTTTACCCAGCCAATGGGGTAACTCAAACTGTGACCAATGAGGGTCTGTGGACCCTTCTATGTTACATATATGTTGATATCTTTACATTCAGTGTTTGCGTTAAGAATCTATTTTAATTTGTATGTCAACCTCCAATCCAGTGCATATGCAAATGATCATTCTTAGAAACAAAGAGCCATAAAAGTTCTCTTCAAAGGATCAACACACTATTGGCTATTTATTGACCCAGAGGAGGTGTGACCCCAATATGTTTCAAAAGGCCCCCACAGCGGTGACCCGCTTTGCTTTTTGCTTTTTCCGAGGAACTGACACCCGCTCAGCGAGAGAAGGCACCGAACAGATTGCAAAGAAACTTACAGAATGGCATAACAAAAGGAAATCATCGGTCCTTAGTAGGCTTTAACAACTGCTGGACATAGAGAGCAGCTTGAAAAGCCCCCAGGCAGGACCTGAAGAAGACCTGTTTCACACTAAGTCACTGTAAAAGCAGTGTATGTGGACTTAAACAAGAGACCCTAAAGCTAAGGCCTCGGAAGGCCATCTTCATGCAGCTAGAGCAGAAGTACACAAGACTCAGCAATTCTGCAAAGAGGGCCTAAAAATGATCCAGAAAGAACTGAAACAGTTCTAGAGACCTAAGTAAAAATCACCCTGCTGCACGTCATACAGCCAGACCATGATTTCCATGCTCACCTCTGAGATCTTTGACCAGCGTGAACCACCAAGATAGACTCTATATACTCTGGATCACCTCTAACCGGAGGTGCAACACTTTTTGGCCCTATAGCCAGGACCCATCCGATTGAAGAGCCAGCAGCATAAACAAGTCATCATAAGGAATTCTCAGATCCAGAGTCTGAGCAAAGACTGATCGCTGCCATAGCCACCAAATAGGGCCGGGATGAAACTCCCCATACCTACTACAACAGACTTTTATGGAGCTTACAGTAAACCTGGGATTCCTCTGAAACCTCCACCCCCTTGTAAGCCACCATATAGACATTACAGTCTACCACACCGTGCCAATACAAAATTGCGTGACCTGACACAGAAGGTCTTTCACAAACAAAAGGTCTCCGCCAAAATGTGTTTTTAAGACCCCACTGATTCTGAACTACACAACCCAGAATCCAAAGGCACCAGAAGGCACCCTGCATTGCCACAATGCAAGGCCTGTTCACAGAAAGCCTCAAGACAGCTAGGGTGGGCCATCAACATGGCAATAGACCCAGGTTCCAGACCAACCACTGACAGGAGCCATAAAAAAGGCCTGCAAACACCACTATGATCAACAGCAAAGCACTGCAACATCTTCCTCTATGCCTCCTTCACACAGGTACCAAGTGGAGGCTGCACAAAGACAGCTGGACACACCTACAGTACTTCTTAGATACAGGAGCTGCTGACACTAGCAAAAGAGCTCCTTAAACAAAACTCAACTGAGAAGCATTAGGAAGGACAAACTCCTGACCCCCTGCTTGAAGCAACACAGGATCAGACCCCTGAAAGGGAGGAGCATTCATTAAAACCAGTTGACACCCTAGAAGCAGCCAGACAACATTGGACTGCAGCACAAGCTCTATGACTCGCACCTTGCAACAACTTACATTACCAAAGCACAAAGCATCCACCATGGCACAACAACCACTCCTGGAGGCAACTAACAAACCGAGAGCCACCACTACTCCCCAGCCATAAGTGGCAGGTGCGTCTCTGATAGTTCTGCTACTTCGACGTCTCCTGCTGTTGTCTACTGGATAGACAACAAAGTTCAAAAGGGGGGAATTAAGTAGCAAGGGGGGAATCAGGCGCAAACTATTTGTTACATTTAACAAATTATCTTTAATAACGCTTTAACCAGCCCAAGGGGAACTCAAACTGCAACTATGAGGGTCTGTGGACCCTTCCCCCGATAAGCAGCCTCAGGAAGGCAAAATAGGCCCCTGATTCCATGGCAACTGACTGATAACACTGGTTTATTGCTTGAAGGAATGTGAACAAAGCAAGTCTGACTAGTTCGGCCTTTTCAAAAAACAATGGACTTTTCCCTAAATGAATTCATGGGAAAACTTCCTTTGAGTGAACACGTATCCTTCAGGTCATTGTGTATATTGTTATTGTCCTTGTATATTGTCTTGTGTATGGTATACTGTTTTATGCCTGTTTATGATAGATAACTAGCTAATATCACCTCATAATATCAACACATTTTGTGTTTGGTATCTAAGAACTCTTTTTCTAGATCTTTTCTAGATCTAATTGAGAGTATATGTCATATGTTGATGTCTTTGCAACATTCAGTGTTTAAGAATCCCTTCTAATTTTTATATAAACCTCCAATCCAGTGCATATGCAAATTGCCATGCTTAGAAACAAAGAGCTATAAAAGGACACTCAACACACTATTGGCTCTTTGACCCACAAGAGGTGTGACCTCAACATGTTTCAAAAGGTCCCATGGGGGTAAACTGTCTCGCTTTTTGCTCTTTTTTTTGCCCCCACTATCTCTCTCGTCTCCTAGCTAAGCCCTCGGAACCGATGCAAAGGGCCTAGTCTGCAGATAAGGATTTAACTCCATGGCAACACCAGGCAGAGGCCTTGACTTTCCATGTAACTCAGGATCCACAGATCGTGACAGATCTCTCTCTCAACTCTCCTTTCATCTTCAAATCATCAGAGTCAGGACATCTTTGGAATTCATCCTTCTTCAAACCAGGAAAAACATGATTGCCAATCCAAAACCTTGGAACCAGCAGAACTTTGAGCATCGCAAAGAGGCATTGCAAGTATCGTACATATAACTAAACGAAACAGAGGTTATAGAACCTAAAGAATAGTATTAGTTATAGAACCTGTTTTGAATGGCAATGATGGTTCTACAGGTGGTCAACTGACTCTCTTTTTATAACTTCCATTTTTGCTTTTCCTAATGGTTTACCCTTAAGCCTTCTTCGCACTTTCTCAATGTGTTACAAATTACATTTCTTTGCATTATAAATTAATGTCACTCTTTGAACCTTGCTACATGCTCTTATGCAGTGATACCGTAAGAAGGTATTTTTCTATGGAATTTTTATTACGGGGGCCCAAGGCCACTGCTTGGTTATAGGGCCCAGGATTTGCTGCTACGCCCCTGCTGGCTGTTGTCAGACTCCTTGAGCAGACAATAATCTCACTGCATTATAACAATTAATGACTTTTTGCAAATGTAAACTGATATTTCCAACTGACACGCTTCCACAAATGATAGAAATAACTGACTTAAAACTGTTTTTTGTTGGTGAAAATACTAGTGGCCTAAGACTTTTGCATAGTACTGTATATATAGATATAAACAACGAGTCACAAAATGGTTGATAATCTTCCCAGTCAATGCACATTGCATTGTGGGATACAGTCCCTCACATGATATGCTCTATTAAAAGCTACATATGTTCAATGAATGAACTGTAGTGGGTCATCTGGATACTCCATGCATATAGTATCTCTTATGACTACAGACGTTTGTTTGTTTAACCATGAGTGCCCTGTGTACATATGTACATGTCTACTAACTCTTAGAGTAGACTGTTAGGGTAGATTTAGGTTTATTAGAATAAGTTGTCTTATACTTGCAAACTGTTTGATAATCAGTATGTTGTATGTTGTGGGCCCATCAAAATAAAGTGTTAGAAGATTTTAAACAGACAGTCTATTAATACTCTAATAACTGCTAGTTCACATGTAGTTGCAAAGTTACTTACTATTGATATATGTCTAAAGTGGACTATAAAAATACAGTGTTACCCATTTTTTCAATTCCACAATCTTGGATCATTTATTTCGCTGTAGCAATGCATTATATTCTCTGAGTTCCAACAAATTTCTGATTTGTTTCAGAGATACTTGTATGGTGAATCAGACATATGACAAAAATGATTGAATAGATGGCTTGAAACACAGGTAGGTGAATGGAGAAAGGGATGTCATTTGTCCATCGTAACTGTAGAGGTGGAGGACGATTTCGAACACCTCACTTCTTGGTGGAGATCTGAGGTTAGAGCCTGATTACCTTTTTCCCCAACATACATACATACATACATACATACAGTGGCAATGCCCCCATGAATGCAGAGTGGATGTCATCATAGTATAACACTCCAGTTACTAACATTAGTAACTTATCTTGGTTACCTGAGATAACAGGAACAATCATTGCATTTATGATGCTTGGGTGGAACTCTGTTTTCCTACGAATACTGAAGCCTGATTTGTTAAAGTGCAAGTGCAGCTGCATAAACCTATGGCATTTCACCTGACCAAAATTTTATGAGTCCACTATGTAAGTCAACAGATAATGACAGTGCATCAGAATGACATCAGGGCACTGTCATGAGGGCCCTAAAAAACATAGGCTAACTAGTGAGATTCACGCCACCAGTTGGAGCACTCATTTAAGAGCAAGCCATTACTTGACAAGATCTATGTCTGTAGTGCAAGAATGTCCTTGTTATAAAGCCTGACAAAGGTCAGCTGGCTGCCTCTCAAATATCCCCAAGGCCACTGGACCAAGCCCATGAGGAGTCCATTCTCCTAGCGGAGTAGGCCTTTATTAATCGACTGAACTAACTGATGTGTAAGCCAGACCAATTGAATCAACTATCCAGTAAAGCACACAAAGAGCTGCTCTGACCTCCACATAATGCCCCTTTTGGGCAAATTAAGTTAGCCCTGCTTGTCCACAAAGAGCTATAGAAAGATGACCTGCTCTCTAAACAGACTAGGGTGCACCTTACTTTTGGCTCCAAACAGGAAGACACATGTTGACAAATGTTAAAGCAAAGTGGTGGCAGGGGCTTTAAGTTGGCCATTTGGAGCAATTAGAAAAAGGCCTTGAAGGTCCCTCAGGACTGTAGATGCAGGTTAAATTTTCTGGCTCCCAACATGACAATTTCTTAATACCGAATGCCCATCCAGGGCATGGTTTGTTGGGATAGTCGCTTTATATACCAGGAGAATAGAAGGGGTGCAACTGTTATCCAGCAGCCCTTGTAAAAATAACAGAATGGAAAATATCCCACAAGAGGATGCAAATGGCACACTAGTTGGAGAAGACATACTGGCCTTTATGGGATAAAGGCGACTTGTAGATGGTGCCCTGACCTCCACTATAGTGTATAGGAAGCTGCAAAGTTTCCTGTAGACAGGCTAAAAAATATAGAGCCTACATCTTGAGTTGGGGTTAGGCTAGGTTCACAAGAGTGGAGCCATTTGAGTCTGAGTCATTACTGGATGGATACAGAAGAGAAGAGTTTAGTGTGGCAGTGTCTTTCCTCTGCAAGGGCTCTTCTACAGCGGGCTTCTTCATTCATTGACTTCAGAGCTCAGCGAGGAGAAGAACTTCATGCTAAAGGAAAAAGATTCTAATGAAACAGCAATTAGCACCAATTTATATATGCACCAATTTATATAACCGTGGTTCTGGTTATTTTGGTAGGCTGAAATCCCTTAGTTTTGGGCGGCTGTAAAAAAATTGTAACAAATCAGGCTTCTATATTCCGAGAAAAAAAAGTTTCCCCCAAAAAGTCATAAACAAAATGTGAGAGACCATTTTAAAAGTGAACTACAATGAGCTAAAATCACTCAGACAACATTCTAGTGAAAATTCAGATCTGCTGTCACTTGGTTACCCTTTCAGTCGAATCACTTCGACGTTACATATGGGAACTTGCCAGAGAGACCAATTGTCTTTGAGCTTTAAACGAAAGGCCAATGAATACTGGCGTGCATTTGATTGTGCTCAGGTGCACCTCATCACTGCCTAAGTATAAGAGGGCAGAATAAGAGAATGCACCTGCAGATTTTCACTTCAGAGCCTTCGCCGTCTGAGCTGCTACAGGAGACCCCCTCTGCGAGTTCTGGAGAATGATCGAGGAAGAGTCCTGATTTTCAGAGTTCCTGCTTTTCTGCTCTCTCGTCTGACAGCGTTTCATCTGAGCGGCTGTCAGCTAATCCTGCGGGCTGGTAGCCTTTTTAAAGGCTATTCAGCGAGCAAAAGATCTCTGAGTGCATGGAGTTGCCGCATTAGGTCTTCCCTGGGCAACTGGGAGAAATTTTCCCACGGCTGGTGAAGCGTTCTTCGGAATGTCAAACCGGCCGTGCATTTCTGGATGCTGAGTGCCGAGAGGTTCCCATCTGACCCAAATGTTTTTTTTTTGTCTCCTCAGATGCAGACCTAGGGCACTGCTTCGCCAGCACGGGATCCAGGGAGGCAGGTAAGCGCTGCTCATTGCGGCCAGACTCACAGTCCCTGCCCCTGTCCCCCTACTGGCTGCCCCACAGCTGGCATGGCGGTCTACGTCCCTTGATTCCCCAGCGACTTGGTGGGAAGCCCGCATAGCCCTTCTCAGCCCCTCGAGGTGGTTGATATGGACGGTACGCCTCGGCTATGCAATTCAGTTCGCCACCCACCGCACCGCAGTATTCGCTACATTCAGTCTGTCCAAACAGAGATGCTGCTGTTCTCATGCGGAGTTTGTTTTCGTACTGGCGAAGGACACAATCGAGCATGTCTCTCCAGCCGAGTTGTCGTTAGGGTTTTACAGCCCTCACTCCATTGTGCCCAGAAAGAGTGGTGGGTTGACACCCATCCTGAACCACAAGCTTTGAATCAGTCCCTTCCTAGTGGAGCAGCGGGTCAAAAGACTCTCTCTGAAACGCGTGCTAAGCATGCAGCCGGAGCCAGGGTTGGTTCGCAGCCACCGACCTGAGGACGCATGCTTTTTTGCCTTGATTTGCCTCGACGCAGACGCAGACGCAGAGGGACAACTGCATCCTAACAGCTATCTTGGCGACTGGCTGATAATGGCTCACTCACAGGATGCGGAGGGACATAGTGCTTGGGCACTTCAGCCTTCAGGGTCTTCAGATCCACCGAGTAAAGAGTAAAAATAAAAAAATAATAAGACGATAAAAAAAAAAAAATAAAGAGAGGAGAGGATCTCTTTTTCTTGGTATGGAGCTGGACTCAATCGCTCTGTCTGCCTCGCCACGCTGAACTGCCTAGATATGTAAGGCACAAGACAGCGGTCCCTCTCAAAAGAGGCTCCTGCGGTATATGACAGCACGGCCGCATGCAAACATGCCGCTGGGCTGATTAGATGGATTAGATGGGCAGCACCATGGCACACTCCGGACTGGTGTTTTTTTCCACAGTTTAGCCACCTATTGGCCGTGGCCAGGCAGGTTGTAGTCAAGGACACGGGTGCCTCGTCCACGGGCCGGGGGGCTGTATACAACGGGCAAGCAGCCAGCTGTCCTGCTGCTTTGGCATATATAACATAAAAATGCCTCAAGTTGTTAACCGTGCAAGCATGGGCCAGTCCGGAAGGACAACACAGTGGTAATTGCGTACATAAAGAAACACCCGCCCGCCATCTGCTCCTGTGGAGTCAAGCTAAGAAAAAAAATCGCTGCGCGCTGTTCATATTCCAGGGCTCTCAGCCGTGTAGCCACAGCTCACAACAGTCTACCCTTCCTGAAGAATAGCGCCTCCACTCCCAGGTAGTCCAGCTGATATGGAGCGCTGCGGGAAGGCCAAGACACATTTCTTCACCTTCCCCGAGTCTGCCCATTGCCAGCTGTTTTCCCTTGCTTGGCAAAGATGCACTCGCACAGCTAGTCTCCGGGACTTAAGTACGCCTTCCCCAGTGAGCCTCCTTGCACAGATGTGCAAATTCAGGGAGGACAAGGAACAGTTCCTTGCGGGAGCCCCTTCCTGGAAATCCCCTGAAGAAAATGCGACAGACTTCTCTGGCGTTTCAATGCTGTCAAGAAAGCATCTCCTAAGCGGGAAGCCCCCTCTACGACGCTGGCTTATGCTCTGAGATGAGTCTGTTATAGACTAATACTCCTCTCACGAAAGAGAGGACCCTCAGAGATTGCAGTTGTGCTTTCTTTTCTGCAAGAGAAGTTGAAGCACAGGCTGTCCCCTTCTTCTCTCAAAGTGTATGTTGCTGTCACAGCTACATTTCACAATGCAGTGGAGGCCGCGCCCCTCGGTAAGCACCTACTCATCATTTGGTTTTCTAGAGGTGCGCGTCGGGTTGATGAAAAAAAAGAAATATCCCCGAGACCACATCTCTCACCCTATTGGAATCTTGTTGTCGCCCTCATGGCCTTCAGCACACTCCTTTTGAGCCCCTTCAGGAAGCAGATATAGAACAAAAATATCTGCTCCAGCAGCTCTGATTGTGCTACTACAGGCAGCAGAAAGGGAATGCTGTCTCCAAACTGAGGTTGGCTCATTGGGTGGTTAAAGCCATTCCCTTTATACCAGGGAAGCCTTGCCTTAGGACTGGGAGATCACTCAGAGAGTGTTGCTTTGTCGTATATGACAGGCTCACGGCGCCTCTTAGCATAGATTAGAGCTGAAGGCTGGGTGACACCGTCACCTTCGTTAGGTTTTACAGAAAAAGACCTCTGTGTAGAGGCTGTGTTTTCCTGCGTCCTCAAGAGGACAGCAGGTGAGCGAGAGGACCGGCTGGTGCCAGCTTGCTGCGCCACTCCTACAGGATCTGTGCGGTATTTTCTCTCAGTGTTCCCTTAAATGTGCGTAACCTGAGTCCTCCCTGCCCCGCAGTCTGACCTACAGTGGAGTAACTCCGGCTGTGCTTCCTCTGGGTCCCCTTCGCCCAGTAGGTGTGGCAACAAATCTCAATATTTCCACAGTCAGCCAGAAGGCTGTGTTTCCCTGCAATTATATCCATAATCTTATCACTATATTGTATTCCTTATTACACATGCTAGAGCTTTCTGTTAACTCATGTGCTCCGCCCTCAACAACCTGCTTCAGCACCACTAAAAGCAACTCTGTGTGCCCCCCTCCTTGGGCCACAGAGGGTTGGAAAGGTTACATGCAGATCCTCTGCTGACAAACTTAAAAAGTAGATCTCCGCGTAGCGCAGACCCAGAGTCGTGGCCTGTTCCATGGGTGTTACCATATGTAACGTCAAAGTGATTCGACTGAAAGGGTAACATCTAGGTTACGAACGTAACCTACATTCCCTACAGGAGGAAACGGAGATGTTACACTTCTCCTGCCACGACTCTGAGGTCGTGCTGATGCTGGCTCGGCTCTTCAGCGAAAACCAGCAGGTGCATTCCGCTTGTGGCCTTTTATACTCACACAATGATGAGGTGCACCTGAGCGCAATCAAATGCACGCCAATATTCATTGGCCTTTTGTTTAAAGCTCAAAGGCAATTGGTCTCTCTGTCGAGTTCCCATACGAGTGGGAACGTGGGTTACGCTCGTAACCTAGACATTTTTAGGTAACATACGATTTTAAATGATTACAATAGCACTTTACAATATTTTCATTTAAATATTATTTCATTTAAATAATAAAAAAAATAACTTTAAATAGGTTTAGTTTCAACTAAATATTAATTAAAAAGAAATATTAATATTCTTATTGGCTGAATGTGCTTATTGAATATGTTAAGACTTCCACTTAGTTATTTCACATACTTATTAAAAAATTATTCCGGGTTAATTTATTTTATTGATGATGTAATCATGCACGATCCCCTGTGAATTCAAATAACAAATCAAACACCTCAACACGAAAAATAAAGAGTAATAATAATAGCAATAAAAACAAACAAAGAAATTCTTAACAAAGATAAAAATATATATATATAACATGAAGTCTTTAAATATTTATGAAAATATTAGCCTCAAAAACTTTTTTTTTGATAAAGATAATGTTTCACTAGATAATATGAAAATAGACAAAACAATGATGTGAAATGAAGTACAACAGGTATATTACAAAGGAGCCCTGTCAGACCTACCGTACATTCTACGCCCCCCAGCTAAGCTACGGGCCCCTAAAATGAAAAAAACAAAAAGGGATAGCTTAGTAAGAATTAAAAATAAATAAACATAGAAAAAAAAATTAGGAAGAAGAAGAAAAATAATTCAACACTATATAACATAAACACCTAAACACTATCCCTGACTCATGCATTGTGTCATGCACTCTCTGCAGTGATAATACTGTATGTTTGTGTCTTTATTTGTAATTAACAAAGAAACAACAAACAAACAAACACAATTAGGCGAATTCACAAAGAATTTCGTGCAGATGCTTTTAGTGTACTAAACTACAGCAAGAAGGTAGAATATAGTAATTGAAAAAAAAATTAATCTAAAAGCTTTATAAATTAAGATATAAGTGATATAAATAAAATATAAATTATTTGTTTTATTATTATAAATAAAGTAAATAAAATGTAATGTTAATTTATTCATCATTAAGTGATATTCATGTTTTTCTTTAAGAATTGCATACTAAAAAAGTGATTAATATACAAATAATTCCATTGTTTTAACCATATTTAAATAATTTGGGCAAATCAAGTGTTGGATCTGTCATCATATATCTAGAAGTCACTTTTATCCTGTGAAATTCTGCCTAAACATGTATAATACGCACAAATTTAACATGAAAAATATCTAACACAAGAAATAAACATTGAAATCGATAAATTCTTTATTTTGGGTGCACTTGGCAAATATGTTTACTCAGTTTTACTGCTAAAATGCAAAGCTTTTAAAGGAATAGCATTTAATTGATGTACTGGAGTGGTGTAGATTATTGTGATGTTTTTATCAGCTGTTTGGACTCATTCTGATGGCACCCATTTACCGCAATGGATGCATTGGTGAGCAACTGATGTAATGCTGCTCTGATTAAAATAAAAACTCCAATTTTACATCTTGGATGACCTGAGGGTAACTAAATTTTTTCGTTAAATTTTTGGTCAGTGAAGTAAGTCTGCATGTAATACTTTTGTCTAGAAATGTTATCATCATTTCCATTTTATAGCAATAACATGCCCCTTAACAAACTGTCTGGGAAGCTATAGCTAAACTTCATCAACAGTCCCAGAAATATGCAACAACTAAAATACACAGACAACATTCACAATTTAAACTTAATTATGATCAATAAAAATAAGCTTCTGCCACAAATGTATTCATTCATTAGTTATTCTGTTTTATTTGTTTTTCTGACTATTATCTTAATATGTTTGCTTATAGAAGAAACATACTTTCAAAATGGTTCACTTGTTTTCTTCTTTTAGACACTTCTTTGAGCACAGCAGTGTAGCTATGATCCCATATGAAATTCTGATGTCAAATGATTGTAAACACCTGCACAATCCACATCATATAACCATTTCATTGTTTTATATTTATCTCTGAAAAGGAAAAAAATAGTACATAAGGCATGTATACACTGAGAAAAAACAAATCACAGTTAAATTGGAAAGAGAAGAACATATAACAAGATTTGAAACATTAAAGGATTTAAAAATAAAAGAAAGAAAGAAAAAGAGTAATCATTTACTCACTCTCAAATCATTCAAACCCCTTGGTTTATGGGGAACATGAAAGTCAAACAAGTTTGGGATGAGACAAGGGTGAGTAAATGATGACTACATTTTTATTTTGGGGTAAAATGAAATTTCATCATTCAAGTCTTGACAGCCATATCGTTAGAACTCCACTCATATCAATAATATAGTTTGGACAAATATAGCATCTGTTAATAGAAGGGAAGTGTGAATTCATAGTAGTTTTGGCATTGAATTATAAGCAAGCTACATTTTTTAAAATCCTTTTTGGTTTTTGTGATCCCATTAAATCCCATTATCCCAATAAATCATCATCATGGCATCTACATTTCACAGCTACAGAGGACACATTGCCTTATTAATTTATAACCATACTTTACACAATTTCTTTACTTACTGTATTGACAATGGTAAAAATGCAGCTGCTACTTTGAAACAATATGAATTAGCATAACAAACAAATGCAAATACTTATAACAACAGTATAGTAACAGCAACAAAAGAGGCAAAGGGTTACAATAAATGCCTGAGATTCATGCAAGGTTTGTAAAAAAAAAAATAGATCAAAGGGCTTCAATTTCATGACTATTTAAGTGCTGTTTAAAATGAAATTAACACATACCAGTGACAGATACAGATAAACACAGGACTTGCATAGAATGAATGAAGATTGTGAGAACATCTGCAATATCTTCAGCACCTTTAAAAAGATCTTTCCATTCCCTGAAAATGTTTTTTTAGCAAATCAAAAATCTATTGTCTATTGCAAATGGAATAAAACATTATTTCCCTTTGCATGGATCCGTTTGTTTATAGAAGAATGTGTAGGCTCTTGATAATGCAGTATATAGAAAACATGAGCAATAAATTATATATTGAATAACAGTTCCTAGGTCCTTCTTTAACCAAAAATATAATATAATTATAATATAATCTATAATACCATAGATTCTTCCACACCATGGACATTCTGAATGTAATATCCCTTCATACATTAAATATCCACATATTTCCCCCCATAGATATTCTGTCACATTTTTTTCTGTCACTTCTGTTTTCAATGTGAATCTCTTATCTTTATTTTTATATTTTCTTATTTCAAAATATAAATATAAATATATAAATAAGTTAGGAGGCCCAAACAATATAATTTAAGAAATCGTTTACTTAATAATGAAAATCATGTCATCATTTTTCAGACTCTTGCCAGTCCTACATGTTTTTTTATAATTTTTTGGGGGGGATCTGACTTTCATTATACTGTATTGACAAAACTGTTGAAAAGAAAATCTAATTTAGGGTAGAAAGTAATGTAGGTACTAGGTACTGTAGTATGAGACAAAGTTAGCTTGAGTAAAAACAGAATTTTCAGGTGTGGGAGCACTATCCCTTTAAAAAACAAACAAAAATGTCCGTTCATTAAGCACTGATAGTTAATTTTTTTAAGGCTATCATCTCATATTCTCTAATTATGTAATTGTTAGATCATTTAAACTATATAAATCAATATCTCCCATGTGCAACAGGACACACATCAGCAAGAGATCGATGAGTTCAGGATGACATCACTAGTGATGACGGTGTCAGTACATTCAAACCGTGCCACTCTGTGCATTGCAAAAGAAGCGAGGGCAGTCGACAGTGTCTTTAACGCCAAATCACTGGCTAGTTTATGGATTTAGGATGGTTTTAATGGATAGCTGTTTTACAGTTTTTCTCAGTCGCTTTGGTGCATTTCTCAAAACAATTAGTCATGTGTGCACATCATAATAGCAGTTTCTCATTCTCATTCTTTCCAACAACTGCAAATGCTTTTGGACATGCATCAATTGCTTTCATACAATTCTCTGCTGTTTTATAACATTATCATTTGTTTATGTCATGTCAGTCAAAATTAACTAAACTTGTGACTGCTGAATAGTTATTCCATATAAAACTAATAGTCCTCATTTCATAGCTTGAGCCATTACATACAAAAAATTTTAAACTAGTTGCCAAAATCTGTCAAGAAAATTTGAAAAAACTGTTAAAAAATTTTTCCTGAAAATGTCTTTTAAATCGAATCGTTTGCACAATGCCTTGAATACAGTAAAGTAGAATTTCAAAGAGCATTTGCAGTAAAAATGTCAAACATACATATTCAGTGTCTTGTACTCAGATACCTCACTACATGTTGAGCGTGATTTCACCAAGTATCAACATCCTTGTATATGTTTTGGGTAGGGGTAGGTTTAAGGGTAAGTACTGGGAAATGTTTATATTTTTGGACAGTAATGTTGATCCAGGATCATGTCCTACTTGGAAAGTTTTGCACTAATAGTTTTGAGAAATGCATTAGCTATTGTGCAAATTTAAATGCTGTTGTGAGAAATGCACCAAAGTGACTGAGAAAAACTGTAATAGATTTTTGTAATCATATTTTTAAGGTTTGAAACTAAATTGAAAACAACAACTATAAAATATAATGATCATAAATAGTGAATTTTGTTATTCCATCAAGGTGAATGAAGATATTTCTTACTGCTTAGCTTTTCATAGCTAATGAAAATATATGTTATCACTCAAAGTGAATATGCCTAAACAAATCTAAAGAATTTATTGTAATGTTGAATTTATTAAACTGATCTTGTATGCACTTTAATATTTGTACCATACTCCAAACTGGTGTATGGTTTTATAAAAAGAAAATTACAAAAAAAAGTGTGAACTTAATTTTAACAGACAAATATTGCCTTAAACTTTGGCATGATGATATTTACTTCAAGTAAACAAAATAGTTTCATAAAGCCTCTGTTCTAAATAAACTACTTAACCCTAGTACATAAAAATATATTGTTTCAAGGAATGTTTTTCTTCTATTTTTAAACATAATATCTATTTTTATGCTAACAATATGGAAATAAATATCAATGTTTTAAGTGTCACAGTGTCTCATTTCTATTTTTTTTAATGGTGGCACATGGAGATTGAATGTCCAGAAAGAAAACCCAAAAGTAAATAAATAAAAAGATGATAGATAGATAGATAGATAGATAGATAGATAGATAGATAGATAGATAGATAGATGATAGATAGATAGATAGATAG
>JAUCNO010000386.1:11873664-11886642 GCA_032353835.1 Enteromius viviparus | reverse complement strand
TGGTAATGTATTGAATAAACAGAAAATATACATAACGGATCAGCAAACTAGAGATTTTTTATTATATTAACAATATTCTTAGGTTGAAAACCACTGGTCTAGAAGTACTTACCGTTCTTCTCGTAAGAAACGATCCCTTTCATATCGTTCTCTCTCATACTCCAGATGTGCCTTCTCCCTGTACTGATCTCTCTCCCAATCCCTGTCATAATCTCTGGGACCACCATATGGGTCACTTCTTCTGTCATAGTATGGGTCTCTGTGACCAATCAATTCTAGTGAAAGAGAGAGATTGATCACAGACATGAATTCAAATAAACTCACTCAGTATTCCTTCGTATTCACAAAACAGCACCAACCTTTCTCATAAGATCGCTCAGATGGCGGTGGAGCAGGCCTCAACACAATCCTCTCTCCATAAGAAATTCTTTCCACTGTTGAACCAGCATCTGCTTAAAAAAAAAACAAATGTAGTTTGTCTACGTTTACATTTAGAATCACATCAGTTGAGAGGTAGAAGGTGTACTGACCACGGCCATGCCCATAGTCTACTGTTTTAGCAATAAATGAGGCAGTAGGGGCAGAAGCTGAAGAATGAACGAAACCAGCTTCCAAAGGCTGATTAGTCTGTCCCGTTTCTGGCAATAAATTGGTAGCCTTTAAGAAAAAGAAAATATTTAGCACTCAGTAGTTCTTAAATAACATGCTTTCGTAATATTGGAGATTAGTTTCTGAACCAATGAGCATAATTTGAAAACCAAGGTTGGCATACCTGCAGAGCACTTTTGACTTCAGGTGGAATTTCTAATCCAAGAATTCCAGGATGGAGTTCTGATGCCAACCCGGCTGACTCGGCATTCGGAACTTCCCCCAAAACCTTTTTGCTTTCCTGGAGCTCTCTATGAGGAAATATGTCACCCGAGTTAATATTTTAATATCTGTAAGTTAGACTTAAATATTGTTGTTTTTTTTCTTTAGTGATACACTGGTGGGAACTCCTTTACCTTATCATTTTCAACTCCTGGGCAGCTTTGAGGATGATCTCATGCTGCCTTTGAGAAAGAGCAAGTACAGTTTTAGTTGCAGTAGGTGAAGACTCCTCAAGTGGAGTATCCAGTGCTTGAGGTGCGGACAGACCAGCTAGTGGCTCTGGGTTATGTTCGTAATGGGAGTCGGTTTCACCAACCGGATGAGAGTAAATTCTTTCTGGTGGGGGTGGGCTCCTTTCCCAATCAGAACGAGAGTGATAAGGAGGCTCCCGGTCACGATCTTGATAAGCAGGTCCTACTCGCTCCTCTCTATATCGATTCTCATCATCATATGGGAATGCCCTTTCTCTTCCCTCTAACCAATGATCCTCTCTGATGTGCTCTGGAGGACGACGTGGTGGATAGTCTCTGTCAGGTTGTTCCCTGCCCCATTCCTCACGAGAACCGTAGTACTCATCATCTTGTTCAAAATCTTGATATTCATGAGTTGGCCTCCTGTACGCATCATCCCTTGTATCATACGGGTATTCCTCCTCATAATTTTCTTCTTCGTGGGGTGGAGGGCCAGGCCACCTCTCCCTTGACATTGAGGGTCTCATGGGAGGTCTTCTAATCTCCATTTCATGTTGAGGTAAAGGTGGACGTCTCAGCCCTCTCCCACGAGGATGAGTCCATCCAGGTTCTCTGTCAATTTCTTCTTTATATCCAAGAGGACCAGCTGGTTCCCTTGCTATGATTTCATGAGGTGCTGGTGGCCGTCTCATGTCTCTCTCCATCATTTCATGGCGGGGCGGGGCTGGTCCCCATGGGCCTAGACCACGCCTGAACCGTGGTCCCATTACCCCACGTGGTCCCATGTGAGGAGGTCCATGTGGGGGACCAGCAGGCGGGGGGCGTCTTGGACCATGAAGCATAAATCGAGGATGAAAAGGGGGTCTTCTGGGGCCAGGAGGAAAAGGAGGTCTAACATGCATTGGAGGTCTTCTCTCTGTCCAGTATGGTTCTTCTTCCTCCCAGTAATCTTGTGGTTCTTCTTCCCAGTTTTCCTCTGCCTGAGTGCTCTCTGGGTGCTCCCTGTGACCCACTGGAGGTCTTCTCTCTATAGGCATTTCACAGTACTCTTCTGGGAAGTGTTCCTCCTCTGGAAGCCAAATCTCATGTGTTGCTTCCTGGTCATCCATTTCTCCCGAACCTTCCAAAGAGGGGTCTCTCCAAGTTGAATCATGGTCCTCTCTATGCGTTACATCATCTGACGGCTGATGGTCATAGTGATCCTCTGACATAATTTCTCTCTGACAGTTGGGATCAACCATTTGTCCTCCGTATTGTCCTCGGCCATGCGCACGGCCCCTGCCTCTGAGAGGCACTGGCCCTTGGCCCCTTCCCCTTCCCCTTCCTCTGGTTCCCTGCGGCGGACCTGTTTGATTCATCACATGTGGTGCCCTAGGAGCCTCCTTAAGTGTATCAGGCTTAAACTTATCATTTTGAGGAGGCTTTGCTTGTTGTGGTGGTCCATTTGTAACATTGTTGGTTTTAGAAGGCTGTGAGCTTGGCTTTTGAGAGTTTTTGTTGGTGGTGTTTGGACTTTCTGTAGGCACCGAAGGTTTAGTAGCATCTTCTTTTAACTTATCCTGTTTTGCAGTATCAGCAGTGGCAACATCAGAAGTATTATCCTTGGTTTGAGGAATGGGACCACTCTGAATAAAAAATCCATCCACTGAGTCCAACAAGTCATCTGTCAGTGACGGACCAGTGGCCCCATCTTTTTTGATATTTTGATCTTGGGCATTTTTGTTTTTTTCTGGGCTGATTTGAGATGGAGCAACTGGTGGTGCATCAGGTTTTGCCAATTGTTGCTTCGTTTGAATGCCAGGGACAGGACCGGATTGTGCTCCATACCCTGGTTGTTGAGTAGGTACAGGGGGTCTTTCAAATCGCGTAGGTGCATTCTGCCTAGGGGGGTTCTCAGGTCTTGCTGGAGGTCCAGGGTAAGGAGCATTACCTCTGGGAGGTCGGTTAAATCGCTGACCACCATCAAATCTAGGTGGTGCACTAAATCGTTGCTGGTGTGGCTGTTCAAATCGTGGGCCTCTGGGACCTTCAAACCTGAAAAGTAAAAAGAAAATATATGAAAAATCAGTAATCTAGCTCCAGAAAAAAATGGTTAATAAAATGTGCAATCCTAATTCCTCTTAAATGCATTACCTTGGGGCATTAAATCTTCCATGAGGTCCATGAGGCCCAGGAGGTCCAGGAGGCCCAGGAGGCCCAGGAGGTCCATGAGGTCCATGAGATCCATGAGGCCCAGGAGGTCCATGAGGTCCAGGAGGTCCATGAGATCCATGAGGCCCAGGAGGACGCGCCCCTAGCCCAGGTGGTCCAACATTTTTACCCGTTTCAGAGACAGAATTTGACCCAGAAGATAGGAAAGGTTCTGCAGGTGATGGCCCCTGTGGAACAACTGGTCCAGATGGTGGTGGGACTTGTGGTGGAGGTCCTGGCATGGCGTCCATGTTAACAGGTGGAGGCATCGATGGAAGCCCTGGGTTGGCTAAATGCATGTTTCCATCTGGTCCAGGGAGTCGATGCTGCCCATATGGTCCCATCATGCCCCCATATGAAGGAGCTGTACCATACTGATGCTGCATAGCTCTCAGAGATGTGACTCTCTCCTGAAGATGAGCAGAAGTTGAATTCATTTGCTCTTGCCATTGTCTCCACTGGGCTTCATAATCATGTAGCTGGTCTTTGTGTGGGTATGTTTGAAACTGTTCTAACCACAAATTAAAGTGCCTGTCCCACTCTTGGTACAAGGGACCAAATCGTTGTTGCTGCATGTCATAGTGTTGTAGCTGCATCTCCAAGGGCATTGTCTGGTGGATATAATTAACCAACCATGATAAAATGATGTTATTTTGTTGCTTTTTCTTATGTTTTTTCTTTATACCAAAATATTTAAGCTAACCATGCAAATAAAGAAACACTAATAGATTTAATAGAACAAAAAAACACCTGTAGATGCGCTGGCTGTTGAATAACTTGCTGGTACTGTTGCAGGATCTGCTGTAGTTGAGCATGCTCTTGCATCAGTGCCTGGTACTGAATGCTGGCCCTTTGATGCTGTACATGCTGCCAATGGGCAGCTGCCGCCTGCAGCTGCTGAAGACGTGCTGCTTCAACTGGGTCTCCTGTGTCAGTGAGGCCACTGGGCTATAGTAAATATCAGTATTCAAATGTGATTACTTAGTTGCTATGGTAGCACATTTAAAGGTTAAGAACAGGCAAATAAATACACACACACACACACACACACACGTCAACATTTGAAGCTTACCAAAACCTTTAATTAAAGTTATCCTAAAATGCATTCTTGTCTTAAGACAACTTTTTTGACCCACTTGCTAAACACTACATATTTCTCAGGGGGAAAAAATTACCTTTGATTCCTCTGGTGGTGGAGGAGGAGGGGGTTCCTCTTTGGGAGGTGGGGGTGGAGGGTTGTTTTTAGGGGGTTCCACTGGAGGCGGTGGAGCAGGTGCATTGTTTCCATTAGATGAATTTTGATTCTGTTTAGCCTTCTCATTTTTCAGCTTCTGCAAATTTTGACGGTGCTGCTGATACCAATATTCCTGCTGCTCCTATACATAATAAACAAATGACAAATATTGCTTTAATGTTTGACTAAACACATACCTTAAATTCATATAAGAACCACAAAATATTTTACAATACAACAATAATACTAAAACCATGAAATTGCAGTGACCACTTTTGAATCTGAATAAACAGGCAAAAAGTTAAATTAAAAAAAAGGGATTTTTACAACACTCATGTTTCTGACTTCAAACAAGAAAAAAAAGAATTATATTTTACGAAACGATGAAAAAGCTACTGTGAGTGTGTATATGAGGACTTAAACTACGACAAAATAACTAACCAGCAATTTTACAGTCGAAAGATTCAAATAATTATGCAATAATGCAGTTCAAAAGATAATTACAAAACAGTAGCTTGTCCCACAACCTGCCTACTCTCCTGCCAGAAAACTTTGAAGTATAGACTATCCTTTTATCTTCACAAAAGGACTACATGCCTAGACTGTTTAAAATACAGACAAAAACAATGTTTTTGGAAAACACATAACTTCAAAATTTCTTGACATGTAAAACAGAAATGCTCGATCTTCATCAGAACAGATTTGGAAAAAATATAGTTTATCACTTGCTCACGAATGGATCCTATGCAGTGAATGGGTGCCGTCAGAATTAAATTCTAAGGCAGGGGTGCCCAACCAATCCTGGCGATCGACTGTCTAATCAAACACACATATGCCTTTAATTTTCAAGCGATCCTAAAAAAACAAAATTAGTTGCATTATGTGCGTTTGATTAGTTGGAGCTAAACTTTGCAGGAGAGTTGATCTAAACGGCTGTTTAAAAAAAATAACTCCCAATAATCCAGTCGATCAATTAACATCTTTTGAAGTGAAAAGCTGCATGTTTTGTGATAGGTGCTTTAACTTGGAGCAATTACTTACATTTTTGCTGGAAGTAATGTATTAAAATTGTGCAGTGATTCCCAACCAGGAGTACGCATACACATTACAGGGGGTACGTGGAAAAAATTTTATATTTCATTTCCCTGATGATGGGTAAATATTATCAGCCATTCCATTAGCTGTGCCCTGGTATAGAAAGAAAATATGTCTGGGATGTGTTGCTTAATGAATAACAAACCCAGCTTTTATCATTGAAAAGAGCAAACAACCACTACATGACGGAAAGACTAGAGCAGGGCTGTGCATCTGCACGACGCTCCGCTACCGACAGAGGCCATGAGAGAAAGTACAAGACAGAGAAAAGTCACTGACAAAAACGGGTCAAAGCAGCCACAGTCAAATATGGATAAATGGCTGAAACGTCCCGTTGCTCTGGATCCAGGAGAGGGTTCAGCAGACCCTAAGACACGCAAAAAAGAAACCAAACATAAACCTAGGCAGTACAATGACAATTATATTTTCTTCGGGTTCACTTCTATGTCTGCGGACCTGCCACAGCCTCAGTGCTTCTTATGATTGACAAAAAAGCAGCTGACACACTAAAAAAAAAAAGTCCCACTGTGTCCCGTCGGATCAACGATATGTCGGTTAATATTATTGGACAAGTGGTAAAGAAAATAAAACAAGCCGGTCAGTTCGCTTTGCAGCTGGATGAAATGACGGATGTGAGTGGAGATGCTCAGCTCCTGGCTTTCGTTCGTTACAAAGATGTGTCGGACATAAATGAGCATATTTTATTCTGTAAAAAGCTGCCAGGAAAGACGACCGGAGGAGAAATGTTCCAGGTTATAGACAGCTTCTTCAAAGAAGATGATCTGCAGTGAAATACATGCAGCCGCGTCTGTACTGATGCTGCGAGAACGGGAAGCGGGAAGGGACTGTTCGGACACAGCAAACATAAACAAGCACATTAAACGGATGCACTGTATTATTCATCGTGAAGCACTCGCTAGTAAGAGGGTTTGTCCTGATTTATGTGCTGTGAAGATGATAAACTTCATCCAATCCCGACCACTGAATCATAGACTGTTTGAAACTCTCTGTCATGAGAACGGCGCTGAGCACGAAGAGCTATTGCTCCACACAGACCAAAAACACTCCTGAGACTCGCAATGAAGTTTTCCTGTTCCTCAAGGAGCATCTGCATCCTCTTGCTGTGGTGTTTGAGGACGCAGACTGGCCTTGCAGATCTCCTTGATGTGTTTACCAGACTTACCCAGCTCAACCAATCACTTCAGGGGAAGGAGTCACACTTCCTCAAACTGTGTGACGGAGTGAAAGGATTCACTAAGAAGCTGGAACTATGGGAGAGGTGAGCTGTTTCCCACTACTAGATGCCCATCTTGCCACCACTGATGTTGCCGGGGTCCAGCGGTCAAACTGGTGAAAGCACATCTGTCCAAACTCAGCGTGGATTTTAGCCAGACATTGAAAGAACTTCAGAAAGACTGGACTGTGTGAGGGACCCATTCATCGTGAGTGATTCATGCAAGGCTGCAGGAGCGTCTCATGGGTTTGTCCTCTGACCGTGGGCTGAAAAGAGCGTTTGCTGAGAAGACATTGACTGAGTTTCGTGTGATGTGGAGAAGGAATATCCTTGAACTTTCACCTTTTGCTTCGAGCTATATGTGTGAGGTGACCTTCTCAGCTTTGACACGCATCAAAAGCAAGCAGAGGAACAGACTGGATCCACACTGTCCCCAGATCTATCAGAGCAAGCTCAGCTGTCTCATTAAACTCAACCAAGCTGAATGATGAAAACTGATATGGTTATTATTTTAGTGTTTTGTCCTGATGTTCTCAGTTTAAATCTCTGTTTAAAGGAGACTCATTCAGCTTTTGTTATAACAAAGGGAGGTTTATTGACTTTTTTTAAATGTATTATTTATTTTCAGATTTATCATTCACTTTCATGCTAACATATATATTTATGTTAAATTTAAACTGAAGAGAATAAAATGCCCAATAATGAAATGTTCAAGTTGAAATTTGATAATCAGTTGTTCCTCCTACGTCTGTAGAGTCATCAACACATTTAACAGAGGGGGGGTATTTACCACTTCTGGCATGAATCTGATCATGACCTTATGCTCCTCCTTCCTCTTTTTAATCTGCCGATCTCTATCACTGTCCGTATCAGTTGTTAAGCTACCGCTCTTTTTTATCTTCTTCCGAGTTCCAACTTTTTCCCATGTTTTCATATTATCCGCCTATTTCTTCCTCCATCTCCGGATCACTACCAGAACTACGTCACTTCCTCCCATCCACGCTCCACCTTCCATCCTTCTTCCCAGGGCGGAGATGACACTCTTCTCGAAGGCAGAAAGTTACCTGCTGTCTCTGTAGGGACGCGCGATGAAGCCATGGTCAGATTTATCCGGAATCGCTCCGGAAGCTGAACACAAGCGAACACAACGTCAAACCAATCATTTCTCTCTGAAGAAATGAATTCTCAATGGTAAGCAGCCATTGGTCGAAACATTGTCACGTGACTAACGTTACATCCATAAACGAGCGAGAACCAAAACACGGGTGTGGTTTCACACGGACCTCCCTCACAGCGAGACAGTTTCAACATTCAACATTTCAGCACGTTTATTAAACCGACTGGACGTCTTCCCAGCGTGCAGGTGAGTCCAATCTAACACGAGAAAGAAGCCGTATCCGTGTTTAACGTGATTCCGCCTCAACACTTCTTCATTTGGTGGTTTAACACGTTCAGGTATTGCGGGCGAATAAGTTAGTGATATAAATCGTGATGGCCATTTATTTTGCAACAAGGAATTGAAATGAGATGATGATGATGATGATGATGGTGGTGTGAGTTTCTAACATACCTAGTAAGAGCTTGATTAGCTGCTCCAGGTGTGTTTGATAAGGGCTGGAGCTATACTCTGCAGGACACCGGTCCTCCAGGACTGAGTTTGGACAGCCCTGATGTAGGTATTTGTTCAAACAAGCATCCATGGGTCAGAGCAGCCTTTTAGCTAAACGTCATTCCTCCATTTGAAGGTGCTTGTTTTTACAGTTATGTTTAAATGTTGGTATAGTAATGTGTTTTAGTTTCTAAAAGTAGTAAAGTATGAATGAAATAACAGAAGACTAGTAGTAATAGTGTGCAGAAACATGTACCACGCATCCAAGACTGTTGAGCTCTACACAGAACTGAGGCAGTGGCGGTTCTAGACAAATCTTACTAGAGAGGCCGAGAAGCGGCCAGTGTTTTACCAGAGGGGCACATTAACAAATGACAACAAATGATATTTAAAGATTATAAACTTTATTTCACTTTAAAATCATACAAACATTTATTTTGTACAAGAGTAAGTGCAGGTGCAAAAGAGGTGGGGCCATAAAAAATGATAAGAGTAACAAAGATGAACAAATACAGTAACTCATATAAAAGTGTTACCAAGTTTTTAAACATCTCGAGACCAGACATTTCCAAACTTGATTTCATTATCAGGTATTGCTAGCAGTTTAATTTGACTTATTGTTCATAAATGATCAGCACAAATATGAATTATAACAATTGGTGAATCTGATAAAAGAGACAAATTCATCCAAATTAAATAAATAGCTTTATATATTTCAAAAATACAAATGTATCAAAAATAAACAGATAAATTTGGTGCCAAAAAAGGCAACCGAACAACTGAGCCAACTTACTGTACATGCATACTGTACACAGAGAGTAAGATTGCAGAATCTGAAACTTTAGAAATAATTTAGTACGGATTCAGCAATATTTCCCAGCAGCAGCTCACACTATCTTCAATCACAAGCATCTGATTTTGTCCAGGAATCATAAAATTAAGTAATACACATAAATAAATAATGAAGGGATTACCGCCCGCATTCATCATTATTGCTCTTTCAAATTACACGCCGTGTGTGCGTGCGCGCACCCATGTTGCCTAGTAACGAGCGTGCTGGGCGGGATTATGAACTCGGCAGAGAACTTAACATCGTATGCTTGCGCCTCGTCTATTAATTGTATATACAAGTTATAATGATCTCTAACTTTTCAGCGTGAGAGATACAAGGTGTGGCGTGAGAGCGTGTGAACTGTCTGAAATGCGTGTGTCTCACCTGAGCCCTGAATTAATCGTAGCTCCACTATTTAAGAGTGCTGCGCTCATTCACCGAGCAGCACCACAGTGTTTGGGTGCGCCGCTGTCATTTACCCGTGTAGAACGATGCGTCCACTTAGTTCCACTTTCGGCGCTTGTGTGTAAATCATATTAAATTCATACTTGTTTATTTGGTCAGCGCAGGAGGGCCACAGGGGACATGTCTCCAGAGGCAAGGGCCTCCCTAGGCCTCCGTGTAGAACCGCCACTGGCTCCGGGTCACAGAAGAGAGACGAGGTTCTGGATGGACTGAGGTGTGGGAGAGCGTCCTCTTCTCTGGAGAGCTTTCATCCACACCAGCGCACTTTTATTACAGGTGCTTTTACATTATTAGACAGTATTAGAAGTATATTTTAGTATTGACACAATACTGGAAGTTTAACTTTAAACAATAACTTCATTATTTTTGTTTTAAAATGATGGAAAATTTAAAAACATAGAATTTGAACAGATCTTCATCATCAGTTAATTCACTTCATTGGTGTTTATCCATCAGTTTTGGGGTTTTCTGATGGGGGTTTATAATGGGATGTTGTGCTTCAGGGTGGAGATGTAATGCTCTTCATACTCAGATGTACTGCTGGAGATGGAGCATCAGCCGGACTCATCAGGCTCTGGACATGAGTGGTGCATCACGTACTAAACTGTATGATGTGTGTTTGACGACCTCAGCAACAGAGTCCTGGGATGTGCTCTCCTGCCAGAGTTCATCCTCCTGGGAAACACACTGTAAGATTCAGCAGTAGTGTCTTCTCTTACAGTCGTAATTACAGGCATGCTGCCTGAACACTGGGGCGCTGAGAGTAACGTTACATTCATCACAGGCTCTGTACTACTTTAGCCTGATATGTTCCTCTTATTAGAAAATGTTAGTATGTTTATGACAGATGAGCTGTGGAGTCCTGCTTTCTCCACTGCAGCACAGTGACGTCCCTCCAGCAGAGACTCTGAGTGTCTGAGAGATGCAGCAGACGTCAGTTTACAAGACGCTCCAGCCGTCATGATGATGACCTCATCTCTGGTAAAGTACATTTAGATTATTCTTAAAGATTATTAGTTAATGCTTTACTAGGAGTTATAATTTTAACATTGGCCATCCATGAACTAATAAAGAATCTAATCTCAGCATTTTCTGATGCGGGATTACGTTTGAAAATGCTAACTGAACTAACAGAAACAGTTTTATTGTTACTAACTAGTGTTCTGTAGACTGAGATGAACAAATATTGTGAATGTATTTGTAGCGTTTGGTCCAATCGGGCACAAAATATTTGTTAGTTTTAACAAGTGTTAACAATTGTTGCTTCCGCTTTCATCAACTCAAGAGGTAACTCAAACTGCATACGAGTGTCTGTGTAACCTCCCCCCCGATGGGCCGCTGAGAAGGTCATTGCCATGAAAACCGACTGATAAAGATTAGTTTTATTGCCCAAAGGAATTCTGAACTCAACTCAACTAGTGCTCCTTTTTCAAAGACAATGGACTTTTCCCTAAATTAATTCACAGGAAAACTTTCTTTGAGTGAACACTCACTATATCATAGCACACTTATCGTAGTGCATATTGTAATTGTCCTGGAATATTGTACTGCGTATGGTACACTGTTTTATACATGTTTTTTATCAATTCATATCTAAACACCACCTCGCCAGATCACACATGTCATGCTTGGTATCTAATAACTCGTCTTCAGACGATCTAACTGAGAGTGTATGTTATATGTTGATATCTCTACAATGTTCAATGTTTTAATAATCTGTTCTAATTTGTATCTTGATCCACCAATCCAGTGTGGAGCCAAATTAGCATGTTGAGAACAAAGGGTCATAAAACTTTCCCTCCAGGAATCAACGCACCATTGGTCTCTGGCCTACAGGAGGTGTGACCTCGACAGGGTACAAAATCCTTCACCCCAGAACTCTTCTCCGCTCTTTTTCCTACTTTCCTGGATGCTGGACGACTATCTTGCTGATCTCCTGCTGCTTGTAATTTAAGAACTGTCAATTGTCACGATTAAGACACTGGAAGGCGTTCGGATTCATTTGCAGGCTGTATTTATGACACGCGGAGAAAACAGTGTAGGAAAACAGGCAGAGTCAAACAAACGGCATCGGGGACATCAGAGGCGAAGGCGAGAGAATAATCCAATAGGAAAAGCGAGGGTCGTTAACAGGAAATCCAAATACATACAAAGAACAAGGAACAAGGAAACACGGAGGGCTCACGATAGGAGTAAACACAGGGTAACGATACATTCAACAATCACGAGCGACTGGCAATGGAAACATACGGGCATTTTATACACGTGACAATGAAACCAGGGGGTGGAGAAACAGACGAGTAACCAAGACAACAAACACGAAGGGCGGAGACATGAGTTCATTGATAAAGTCCGGGCAAAAGAACAGGAACATGAAACACAGAGTCAGAGGGGTGCTGGAGTGCCATCAAGTCCTTTACTGGCGACTCCAGCTGAGTGTGACATAGCCCCCCCTCTAAGGAGCGGCTTCCAGACGCTCCAGAGCTAGTAGCCATCCGGAATGACCTCAAGGGTGGGGCGGATGGTGGAGAGGCCCATCGGGGAGGTGCAGGCGGCGGAGGGACCCACCGGGGCGGCGCAGGCGGCGGAGTGACCCACGGGAGGGGTGCAAGCGACGGAGAAGTCCATCGGGGCGGCGCAGGCGGCGGAGAGGCCCACCGGGGCGGCGCAGGGACCCACCGGGGCGGCGCAGGCGGCGGAGAAGCCCATCGGGGCGGAGCAGGCGGCGGAGACCTCCCTCTGGGCGGAGCCGGCAGCGGAGAAGCCCACCTGGGTGGAGCCAGTGGCTGAGACGTCCCTCTGGGCGGGGCAGGCGGCTGAACTGCACATAAGAGTACACAAAGATTAGAGGTGGCCGCTAAGGCCAAGTTCGTACCTGAGGCTGTTTCGGGATGAGTGGTCCGAGCAACCAGGTCAGACCCAAGGGTGAGTCCAACAACTCCTGGAGCAGGTTCAGGGCAAAGTAATTGTTCAGCAACCCCCACCGTTAGTCCAGAGCAGGGCGTGAGCTCAATAACAGCCTCCTTGACTGGTTCAGGGCAGGGCGAAAGTTTAGTGGTTGCAGTGGAGGACACAGAGTGGAGTAAGATTTCCTGAACAACCCCACTGGACTGACCCGGAGGGTGTATAGCCACCAGCGGGGCCCCTAGAGAATCTACAACCGAAGTTGACTTCTCCGGGGTAGGTGAAGCCACTGGCGGGTCCTCCGGGATATTATTGTCCCATAGGGGTTCAGGCGGCTGAGGCCACGGTAAATCT
>JAUCNO010000386.1:11853368-11864733 GCA_032353835.1 Enteromius viviparus | reverse complement strand
ACCACGGCCCATTAAAAGATTTCTTACAGAGTCAGTTAATTATTGATTTTTATCTGTTGGTATTTAATAGAATCCATAAAGCCAAGTGTCTAAAGATGTCCAGGACCTCCAGCTGAAATATAGACCCACAACATCAAAAACACTGCAGTATACTTTATTGTACACATTGGAGAAAAACATTTATTTCACAATGAGATTTTCTCCCCATTTTCAATTGTTTTACTTGAATGATAGGTTAGAATTTTGTAAATGTTTTGAACGAAAGATCAAAAGGATAAACAATGCAGATTTATTTTCACAGTCACCTTTGCTCAGATTTACCAAGGGCGCCAATATTAGTGGAGGGCACTGTATATAAACATCATGTTACTTGAAACCTTATCATTTATGGCAATAACTATTTTACCTTTTAAATCTACTTTAGGCTAATGATGTAATATGATTTCATACCTGAAGAATATTAGGAAATAAAATAATTATGGAACTGCTTATTATAAGAAGTGCAAAATATGTTAAATTTATATATGATATAAAATATAAGGAATATAAATATATGCATGTAAATACATTTTAATATTTTCAAAATATTTACTGTATCTGTGAGTGTGTGTTAATATATACTTAATAAAAATACACAATATTCAATCAAAAACTTTTCTATTGGATATGATAAATCGATAAATCATTTGACAGCATAATTTAAAAACACACATGTACATATTTTATAAATATTTGTATGTCTGTACAATGTGTGTGTGTGTGTGTGTGTATATATATATATATATATATATATTTATTTATTTTGTATGTATGTTTATTATATATATAAATATTTTGTATATAAATCTAACATATCTTCCCTTAATATATACATGTATGTGTGCATTTATATATATACACAATAAATATACACATTACACACACATATCATATGTACCATAAACTTTTATTCTAAATGCAATTAATCGTGATCATTTTGCAGCCCTACTTTTATTTTCGTTCAGTCCTCACATTGATCACACAGTCCACAGCATCAGGATCAGGACATGAACAAGGCATAATTTGCGGACCGAATGAATCACTTAGACATACAGTACACATTTTGTTTGTTGACCCTCTTATAAAAGACAAAGCAAGAGAGAGGACAAGAGGATGGTGTATGTGAGAGACAAATGGACAGAATGCCGCTGATGAAGAAATGTTTGCATTTATTCTTGTTGACCCTTGTATGCCATTACAGTGTTTACAGAACTAGAATAACAAGTGAACACATACAGTACATCAACAAATGAAAGAACCACTGATAATGAACAACGAGGGCCATTGACTCTAGACAGAAACAGGTGGCTCATGTTGTTGAACTCAAGATCTGTAAACATTTGCTCAGGCTGATTTTGTTGAGAGCTTTGCAAAAGTGTTGCATGTTGATGAAAACACTATAGTTTTTATATTTCTAAATAGTAATCGACATCATTAGTTTTTGGTTGTCCTGTTGCAATAAACATATTTTATATTGAAATGTATTTCGGCTGGATTTATCTACAGTCATGCCTCTCGGTCTATTTTAACCAGACCCTCAGTGTCATGAACAGACATCTCTATCAGGTACAGAGATAGTGAAAGGCAGGCATGATACTTTGTCCATACATGGGCCTCCTGTGGGTCTCCGTCAAACTTCACACCAGCCGTCAGATGCCATTAGAGAAATGTGGCACTGAAACGGGTCGGAAAGTTCCTTCACATCATATAGAAATAACATGCATTTCTATTTTAAGAGGCCATCTGGGGCTGTTTTATTTGATTTTTAGATGTTTTTATCACAATGATCTCTAAATCTAATATGTCCTCAGAGACGTGGTCAGCTGATTTGGCCTCCCCAATATGAACTCTAAAAAAGCATATTTATTTTTAAAAGCCATAAACTATTTCTGAGGACAGGGACTTTGGCCCCTCACATTTATCATGCTATACTGTGAGAAATGTTTTTTTAAATGTATTTACTTTTGTCATCTTTATTGCCTTGCATCTTTTTTAGCAAAAACATGGACGTTTGAACTTTTCCCATAAGCTTTTAAAAACCTAAACCTTTTCATGTTCTTTTATTTATTTAAATTTTTACGTAATAAAGCCTCCTTTTTTCCAGATATTTGATGTATTCTGTCACACTTTGATTCTCTTCCACACAGTTGTAAATTAAGCTGCTAAAGAAAATTTCCAAGATTATTTGGATTATTCAAAATTGGAAATTATAAAAAAAAAACTTTCATTGTATTTATGTCAGGAGGAGAGAGTTGACAGCAAGGCATTGCATAATAACTTTGGGAGGATCACAAAGGTTATCAAAACACTAGGTTCAGAGGAACATATTTAATCAATCCAAAACAAACATAAATATAGTAAATATGAATAATATTATTTGTTTTTGTGAGGATTAACCACAAACTCCCCTAAATGCAACTAACACATTCATAATTTCCTGTTCGAGGCATATCCTAATTTCTTTCTGTGTCATGATCAGTATTTTGTCCTTTTTTTCTCTCTCTTTTCTTTGTATATATAAAGAGTGGCCAAGAAAAACATGTTATATATTACATGGAAATATAAAAAAAATTACACCTACTTTACTTTATTTTTTTATTTGGTAAATTAAGTTTTAAATGCAAAAATGTATATAAATATGATTTAGTTATGGATTTATTTTTGCATATATCACTGATATTGTTATTTTTAGGATTACATTATTAATTTAAGTATTAGTATTATTTATTATTATAAACTACATTACCCACAATCCACGTGAACTACATTTTTTCGTTTGCTTCCGGGCGCGTTTCGTGAATTCAAAACTCATAACGTTTTTTTCCCCATGGAAACGTTTAATCCTGAAGTTCTTTGTATCATGCGTGCAATCGTTAGGGAATGGGCTCATTTATTATAATTATATAACGATCGCATAACTCTTTGACCGTTATTTTGTGTCAATGGCAAGTAAGAAGTTACGGAGGACGGGAGTCTCAGCTGATCTCTGCGAGCGACTCAAGCGCCATCAACTGGAGACCTGCCAGGTGAGTGACCCTCACTCGAGTGTTATTATATTAATGGAGGAGACTTCTGTGAGCCTGTGTGCTCTGTCACTTGTAGGATGTCCTGTCCGTCACACCCGTGGAGCTCATGCGGCTGGCTGGGCTCAGTTATCCCGCGGCTCTGGATCTCCTGCGGCGGCTCAGTAAAAGCTGTGCACCGGCCGTGAACACCGTAAATCACTCTGACCCGACTCCGTCAGCAGACCCTGTTGATTTCACAAGTGAAGTGTCTCATTAGTAGTGTTGAATGATGCGTTTTTGATGATGACAGGCATGGGATTTGTGGAGGAAGAAGGGAGAGCTGTGTTTCCCCACATCACTTCCCGCCCTGGACAGATTACTGCGCGGAGGACTGCCACGGGGTGCTCTCACTGAGGTAGTCTACTGTTGCATCTGATTTCAAAAATAGTTCCTAAAGTGAACATCTGTCCTACCAGTCAAACCTTTGAAATAATAAAGATTGTTGTAAAATTGTAAGATTTAATTACAGTTAAACATTACACAGCGTAACATTACATAGGTTTGGAATGACATAAAAGTGCGTCAATAATGGCAATGATCATTTTTACCAGGACACATCTGTGTTGTTTGTCAGGTGACTGGCCCGTCAGGCTGTGGAAAGACTCAGTTGTGTATGATGCTCAGTGTTTTGGCCACACTGCCGAGGAGTATGGGAGGTCTGGACAGTGGGGTCATCTACATCGACACAGAATCTGCGTTCTCTGCTGAAAGGTGTTCAAAACATTTGCTCGCTCTCTCTCTTTTTCTCATGTGACCTTTTTGTGGTTCATCCCAAATTAACAGTTTGCCTCTCTAAGATTGTTAGAAATGGCACAGGCCAGATTCCCAGAATTCTTCTCTGTGAAGGAGCGTCTGCTGGAGATGGCATCTCGTGTTCATCTCTTCAGAGAACTGACCTGTCAGGACCTCCTGAATAGGTTGGAGCAGTTCCCTATACCTACCACCTATACATATTTAATTATATTTCATTCATTTTACTATACGTTCAAATGATTCACTCAAGCTCAATTCTATTTAGGAACTGAATGGATGCCTTAAAAATATGACATTTACACAAACATTTTTAGATATCATATGTGTGTAGTGTGTAATTGTGCATACAGAAATACATACACATGCATGTATATATTTAGAAAATATTTCCAGGTATTTTCTTATATATACATGCATGTGTTTATGTACTACATAATAAATATACATATACAATACATGCACATCATATTTAAAACAAAACTTTTAGATTTCCATGCATACACGCAAAACATTAAAAATACAAAACAGCTATGCAATAGTATTATACAATATTACTGCATTTACTGTATCATGTGATAATATAAATATTTGAATTATTTCAAATTTGTCACAGGCAGTGGATACCTTGAATACAATAAAAAAAAATGTATATGTTATATATTTTTTTATTTTTAAATATTTAAGGAAACAAACATAAATATAAAATGAAAATGCAATGAATATATTTGACTATGGCATTACTGCATAAATGAACACTGTGCTAGTCTCTCTTGTGTGCCAGGCTGTATTTAAGCTTGTGAACACATATTAGTAGGGCGTTTTATTGATGTTGCACAGGCTGGAGCGTCTGGAGGAAGACATAATTGCGTGTCGAGCGGGGCTTCTTATCTTGGATTCTGTGGCTTCTGTTGTGAGGAAGGAGTTTGACACGTCGCTGCCGGGAAATCTAACGTTCAGGAGTAACCTACTGGGCCAGGAAGCTGCCGTACTGAAGTACCTCTCACAGGCGTTCTGCATCCCAGTGAGTCTGTTTACATGGTGGTGTGTATATGTGCTAACTGACTTTTGATCAAATCTTACACTTGTAATCGATAAGGCGAACCACAAGGTGTCGCTACACATTTACGTTGATGTGTTTCAGTGCTGTATTTCAGGTCACCTCTATATTTTGAACACCAGAGGGCATCTAGGCCCATTCATACAAAACCTGCTCCCTCATACAAAATCTGATCTTGGGAATTTCCGCACTAGTCTAAGATCTCCAAAGAGACACAGGTTACGCCTTTACTCAGCTCCTGCATCACCAGCACTTTTACTTCGAAGGGCAGCGGAATATAGTTTTCCGCTTCCTATTTACAAAGAGCACAACAGCTAGAGGGCTGATCCTGGATCTTCTATTATCCACTAGTACAAATGCATACATTGGGGTCCAATTTTATTATATTTTATTATACTTTAAGCAAATTATATTAATTATTTTAATTATTTCAATGATTGTTATGTAGAGAAACACTGGAAATAACAAAGTCATGTTCATTGCTTTTATATTTGTATTTATTATTGCTTATTTTTTCCCAGCAAATAAGTAAATGTTTAATTTATTATTATTACTATTATTATTATTATTATTACTACTGTTGTTGTTACAGAGAACCATAAAATGAAATGAAATTAATGTTAATTTGTTAATTGCTATTTCAGTTTATTTTTGTGTTTATTTACAAAATATTTTTAGCAAATTTTGTTAGGGTATTATTATTATTATTATTATTATTATTATTATAGAGAAACAATACTAAGAAATTAATGATTAATAGTGGATTCTAATTGTGTTTGTATTTAATATGTTTAATATTTTAGAATTGTTAATATTGATATAATTTATAAATATTATATATTATTAATATTAAATATTATAAACAAAATTAATATATATATATTTATCTGTAACATAAATGCGTGTGTGCATAATAAATATACACATAACAAATATATTATGTGAACAATAAATATTTTGGGTGCAATTTTTTGTGATTAATCATTTGACAGCACTATAGAATCCATGTATATTGTTCATTGCTTGTATTTGAGCTTTTTTAATTTAAAACATATCATAGTTTTATTAAATTGAAATAAATTGAATAAATTGAAATATTATGATATAATTTGCTGAAAAGGCAAAAGAGTTGCAATTAACATAGACAATTTTAAATACCTGATTTTTAGACTTTCTTTGGACTACAAACAAACAATAATTTAATATGTGTTGCATTACAGATGCGGTTACAGGTCATGTTTACAGTCACTCAAGAAAAACTCAAATCAATTTCTCATTTTATTGACTATTTTCGTGCTTTGTTGACATTGAGATCAAGTTTAAATAGTGTGCTGCAACAAAATACTGGGCATTTCCTTATTTCAAAATAACTATCCAGCTGTTCTCAGAGGACATCTCAGGCTGTAACCCCAAACTCATCTGATGTGCAGTTTGCCTGTGGTCCCCCTCCAGCCACGCTCATTTTAAAGATAGCTTTTGTGTTTTAAATCAGTGCAATAAATGTCTGCTTGACACTGCCAGTGGCCACAAGTGAGTTTTAATACAGCTTTCCGCAGGAGTAGAAATGGGCCTCAACATGAAACCACATGCTAGATAACTCCTAGAGGTAGGTAACTTTGTTATAGCCCCCCTCACACACACATAAAAGCTCATAACCATAAAATAGGTCAACCCATTACCTTTCCAAAATAAAACCTTACACTTTAGCACCCAGAGCCAAACCGAAATGAGGTTATTAAGTTTGTTCTCCCAAGCTTTATACATATAAAGGAATGTTGAAATCTTTTGGCTTTTGTCTGGTTGTTTTTATTTGTGTATTTTTGAGAAAGACGGCTAGAAAGACCAGTGCAAGTACTGTGTTTAATCAAATCAGAAGATTGACCTAGTTACAACAATATTCATTTTTTGTCTTTTTTCTGTGCAAGCTTAATAAGTACTATGAATGACATACTGCTATATTTTAATTAAGTCCGTAATTAATAGAGTTTAAATAAATCATGCTGTAAGTAACAGTGGCCCTTGTGCATATTTCTGGAAAAGCCCTGTCAGAAAAGCCTCTGAAAATCACAAAATTAATACATTATGGCCCGGTTTCACAAACGAGGCTTAGCTTAAGCCAGGATTAGTTAAGTTAAGATATTTAGGCAACTTTTACAAAAATGCCTCCTAGTGCATCTTAACACAGAACAGTGACACTGACATGTTTTAAGATATGTCAGAGGCAAGATATCTTCATCTGAGACAGCTCAAACATGCAATTTAGTCTAGGATTAGGCTTAAGCCTGGTCTGTGAAACTGGGGGTATATTTATCACACTGCAATTACATGAGGATAGTACTTTAATATTAAAACATTTATTTATATATATGTAGTAACAGCTTTAGTGAGGGGAAAGAACTACAGTTCAAATTAAAAACTGGAGAAATTCAAAATAGTCCCACATTATATTATGTGGCCTTAAAGGTATAGTTCACCCAAAAACGAAAATTCTGGCATCAATGACATTCCCAGTTTGTAACCAGGCTGTTTTGGGTCACCGTTGACTTCCATAGGAGGGAAGAAAAATTGGGTCAATGCTGACCCAAAACAGCCTGGTTACAAAAGTTTTGGGGGGAAAAAAACCCTTTATACAGCTTTGAAACTACTTGAGGGTGAGTAAATGATGACAGAAAATCTATTTAAATGCATATATGTAGTTAAATCTGTAATTAAAATTTCACTAGTTCGCGCTTCCTCATTAATAGTGATAAAATAGCATATTTGGCGTGCTGTTGGGGGCGAGCCGGGAGCTCCCGAGCCCTAGTAGCGAGAGCCCTAATGAGGGCATGGCTCGAACCGTGCGTGCCCCCCGAGGAAAGGAGTGAACGGTGGAGAAGGGGAGGTGGCGGGAATGCAAAAAATGAGATACGGAAGGGAAGTTAACTAGACTATTTATACTGGCGAGGTAAGGATTGGATTGGCTTACGATGGGAGCGGGATAGATTAGTAAATGGTGCCAGCTGTGACTAATAATCGTCAGCCCTTTCATTTTGAAAACTTCATTTATAATTACACTGTTTACCCATCCCTTACACCTTAACCTACCCATACCACCAAACCTGTCCCTAACCTTACTTGTACTGAAGCAAAAAAAATTTTGCAATACAATAGGAACACAATAAGTACATTATTTTTTTATGGAAGTATATAGTAGTTAAGGTCCCCTAACAAAACTATTATTTGAAAGATGTTCCATATGCAAAATATTAAATTTGATTCAAATATTGAAGTTAATGTTTTGCAAAAAACATGGTTTCGAGAGGGTAGTGAACGCAGTAATCACCCACGGCTGGTAGCCGATTAACTAATCAAGCATGCTCAATCAAATTCACCTCCCTTTACTATAAAATATCCAAGCTACCATTTTCCCACATCTCGCTTTGATCGCACCCCTCCTCCTCCCCTTCTCCACCTTCGCCCTCTTCTCCCTCATCATGGGGGCAGACGGTGAATGAGCCAAACGCCGAACCCTCACACTCACCCTCGCTAGGGTTCTATTCCCTAGGGTTCGGAGTCTGCCGTTTTCCCGGCTCGCTCCCCAGACAGCTCGCCAAATTTCCGCTATATATATTCCATTATATTACCAGGAAACGAGAACTCTTGAAAGTATTTGAAAAGCATAAGGAGACCTCTTTGTGGGAGTGGGCAAAGCTATACAGTATATTTCTTTTAGCCCACTTTTCTCACTGCTAAGGAATGATTATGTTAAAGTGAAGTTGAGTTAGTTTGATAACAACGTGAACACCTTAAAATCGGTTATACGTGCTAAAATAATGGTCATGCTGGAAGCCTTGCTAGATTTGTTTGTCTGTTCTTCACTCGCATTCATATACCATTATGTAATGAGTGACGTCAACAGTTGTTGATTACTCCGATGATAAATTCAGCATCTGCGTAACTTCCATAGTGACAGCACACTGTTTGTTCTCGTCTTCGTGTGATCCATTCAAACTGGACTGAACTCAAGTACGGATGTTTCTCTTCTGTCTCCCTCAGGTGGTTTTAACTAACCAGATCACCACACATGTGGGCGAGAAGGTTCACTGTCCTCAGTGGAATCAGGCAGATGGTAAGAACAGCCTTCCATCGTCTACACTGATTTTTGTGGAGAATGTTGTTGTAAAAGCGATTCGATGGTGGAAATGTAGAGCAGATATTCCCATCAAGAGGCTCTTCTGTTTCACCCCTCCCTGATGAGCCGTTCTCGCTAATGAAAGCCATCGGTTCCGAGACGGTATGTGGGACAAATGAGCATCAGTTATGACCTTCCACACAAGCAGCTGCTGTAGGTTCTTTGGAACTACATCATTGACCTTGGAGTAGATGATATTACTCTAACCAGGGGACTGAAGCTGCAATCCTCACAATCTACAAACCTGTCCAGGCCTTCTTCGAATCCCACGACATCTCTGATTCCATGGCTGTGCAGTGACCCGTGTCTTCTGTCACTGTATATATGGACTTGAGCAAGTATCCTCTGGCGTACGTCCAGGTGTACAGTGAGAAAAGGTCTTGTTTTGGGGCAAAGCTTTGAGGAAAGAGATCCGTTCTCATGTTATCTAACAGGCACATGTTTGCGGCCTGTAACTTTACCCCCGACACCTCTTTCTTTACGTCCCCACTCGGCAAGGTGGGAATACGCCAACTCTTTGCTCTTTTATGATTGCTGGAGCTTCACTCTTGATATTATTCATAGAAATTTTGAAAATACATATAACTTCACAACATTACTGTAACAAGAAACGATGTGTCATGTCATGATAACTACACTATAATTATAATTATAAAATGTTATAATTATATAATGTTAAAGATAATACAAATTTAGAGAAAAACAAAGGCATGATAAACAAGTCCAATGCTATGATTCATGTTAAAAATATTATTACAACAGAAATTTTGAAATGTAAATAAAATCCATAGCAATATAAACATAAACAATATCATAACAATATATAGAACTTTTAAGAACATGCCATGTTAAATATATTATCACAAAAAATAAATAAATATATAGAGAGAGAGAATATAAAATTTGGAAAAGAAAAAAAGCATAACAAAATCTATGATTTGTTGTATGTTTGTATTACAATAGCTATAGAAGTTTAGAAAACAATATCTGATGTTATGATTCACATTAAGAGTATCATAATCTATAGAAATTTTGAAAAGTCACAGCCATGATACCTAAGTTTAATGCACTCAATGGTGTTAATAATATTATTATCTCTAGAAATAAAAAAAATTGACATCATAACAAAATCCAAATATGATTTTGTCAACAGTTGTCGCTATACTGCAACATCCCTATTTCAGTTTCACAAAAGAAAGCCATATTTTCTTTTGTAGATACAGTACATGAGGGTGAATAAATGATGATAGAAAAAAATATAATTTTGAGTAAACGCCTTGAAATGTTTACATTTGCATAATATTGTAAAATTTGTTTAGACATACTGATTTCAACTTAGATGTCTCTTAGCACCTCATATTTGCTTTTCAAGTTTTTGTTGTACTTTGTTTGTAAGAGGAACTGATTAAGACAGGGTTTTATTGGTTCTTAGTCAGCCAGTTATTGAGAATGTGTTTGTCTTTGGCCTTGGGAATGGAAACTCTCTTTGAGGTATTTCGTTGGAGTTGTAAACAAGAGGCCACACCTTAGCAGTTTGTAAATGCTTACTTGAATCTGAGATGTTGAATATGGTCCAGTACAGTAGTTGCTCTCAGATACTTCTTCACGCTTTATATTTATATTAGGCCAATACATAAATCATAGAAGTTCAGCAGATTTACTGACCATTTCTGCTTTAGATCTAATACAATTTTTTCCCCATTAGTCATCAGGTACTGGCTTTAGATACATGTGTTTTCTTTTGGAGTCAGATGTAATCTAAGCACTTGTAACGTGAGCAGCTCCTTCAGTGTCTGTGTGTGATTGAATTGAAATATACTTTTCGCTAAAAGTGAATGCTCTGTCATGTTGGAAGTATGACCTACACCTAAACAAAAAGTATGACCTACACAATGCAAACATGCCATTTCGACTTCCTTTTACACAGATTTACACTGTTTTGTAGTTACACATGATTCAAGCCGGAGCTCCTTGCCTCTCAAAAACATCTCTGTACTCCATGAGCTACCAAACAAACCTACAGCCATTGAAAACGCATAGATATGAATCCATATATACAGGTTTGGTCATATAATTAGAATATCTTCAAAAAGTTGATTTATTTCACTAATTACATTCAAGAAGTGAAACTTGTATAAACTGAAGTAATGCAAAAATATTAACTAAATAACAGAAAATTTAACACAAAATATACATTACGGCTCAAGAAACAACATTTTTATAAAACGTGTTCTTGGATTTCTTGGATTTTGGGGACTGCATAATATATATATATATATA
>JAUCNO010000386.1:11838347-11853268 GCA_032353835.1 Enteromius viviparus | reverse complement strand
GTCGGTGTGTATACACTGTAGTGCTGGTAAGGATTGCATACAACTTCATGTCTTAAATGGGCGAACTAACCCTTTAATGATTCTGGTCATTTTCCTTATCAGGCTTGGTCAGGACCCCTTAGAGTCACTTTTTAATGCGCAAGGTATCTTTTTAGAGACATTTTTCGACATGCAGAGTACTCTAATGTCTTTCAGTTGTTTGCTTTATGTGTCAGGTCAGGCATGCAATTTTGAAAATATAAAGGCTTTACAGGTTAGACATTTCGTATACATGTAACACAAAGGTTTCTTATTGTAGCATTACTATGCACTTCCTGACCAAGCATGAGAATGTGATAAGTTGTCAGTGCCAATAGCCTCTTGGACAGCGCACCAACATATAGCAAGTTCGATTCCTTGCCTGCGGATATTTTATTACTTTATTTTTATTTTTTTCATTAGGGAGCTTTGAAATCAGGATTAAAATGTATTTGACCAGTTCTGAGTCACCACGTCACTAAACCATTTCACCAAACACTTTTATGAAATGCTTTCCAGTACAGATTGTGGTTGGCAAACACTAGCAAGAAATCAGAGCATGAAATGGTTTGAATTTGCACTGTGCTGAATGGCATTCGAATAATAATGGTACTGTTATTCATCAAGCTCAGAGCAGTTTGGCCTGAGGGTGAAAAAGCATTTAAGTTTTTACTTAGTTGTGATTAAAACATATTGTTCTATAATGTTAACACAAAGTATATTAGGCTATTTCCTTCCCTATTTCCTTCCTATATTCCCTATATTGTCTTCTTTTATATTTTTAATATTTATCAAAAAATCTTCAGAAATACATTTTACAACTACATTCTCAAAAATCTTCCCTTTTTATAAAGACCAGCCACAAATTGTGTCCTCCAGGTAGATTTCATCAAGTTCTTTCCTAAACCTGCTTTGGCATGTTTTAAGTTGTTCTAACTTCTAGTTTCAGATAATATGCATGAAGTTTCACTTCAGATCTGCCTTCGTATACCTAAAGAATATCCAGTGCTGGGAATCCCCAGCATAATAGCTTCATGCCAAATTAGCCTGGATTTTCGAGCCGTCTGACGCTGCAAAACACAAAGCAAAGTAAATGAATGACTGTAAAGCAATCTCCAGGAACTACAGAGTCTTTTGGCAAGGTCATAACTGAACCGTTTTACTTGCATAATATTCACTTACTGGGTAATTATAAAGGAAAAGATTTCAGGTTCAATTCCAGTTTATGCAAGCCGATGGACAGTGAAGGGTTAAGTCTGTTTCCTGCTGGAGAATAAATTAAATGCGGCCATAATCACATTGCAGGAATGCAGTCAGTGTACTCTTGTGAAACACCCCCTAAACCCTGGCTCTGCTCCACTCTCTCAGCGCCTCACACAAAGATGGCTTTGTTCTCTCCCCCTCTCCCTTTTCTCTTTCTCTTTCTCGACTTTTCATTTCTTGGCCTCCTCCTAACTCTCATTTGCTCTCCTCTATCCCAGTTTTACTGTCCGTCTCTCAGCCAGTCTGTCAGCGTTTCTCTTTTCCACTTTTACTTTCTCTCTTTTTCATGGATTCTGGGTTTTTCCCATACCTTCCCCTACTTTTATTTTGTTTGGAAGATCGTATTTCTGGACTGCCATGTCTCATTTTGTTCATGTTGTGTAATTGCTTGTTTTCTCTAGAAGAAAATCTTTATGATTTATAAAGAAAATAAGTTGCTGAAAGCAGCAGCACAAAAAGACATCCTTTTTTTACATCCCTAAAACCTCTCGCAGAGAGACTGTATCTACAATGTTCTTTCAGTGGCTAGATCATCATACATTAATGCAAAATTGGGCTTTGCATTGTTACTTATGACCAACTTAGAAACTAGCTGTTTGCAAAAGCTCAAGAAGCTAGAAGCTGACCATATCGTCACCAAAACAACCCTGAACTTCACACTTTAGTTCTGTTGTGACTCACTTCCCCAGGCTCAAATTAGAGTCCCTGAGAGAATTGTCCTGCTGAACGGTTCATTTTCAGTTACTGATTTACCCAGGTGTTGGGTCATTTCTGGAAATTCAGTCCTTCTTGCTTGATCAATTGCTGAAAAGACATGCAAGAACTGGCGGGTTTTCTTCTAGGAACCGTCATCTGCTCGCATCTCGGAGTGCAGCTGCTGCTCTGTATTCCAGCCACACGTGCATCCATGTGAATATGGAAGTACCAAACGAAAGCCTTTGCATAAGCCATGTTTCCCTGAAGATTCATTTGTTTCACAGGTGCTGGTGCTTTACCACTGCTCATTGAGTGTATGTGTGTGCACGCAAGCACATGTGCAGATTTCTGTCTGTACTTATGTGTCAGTGTCATTGTTGAACAGAAACCCCCTTCTATTTAAGTGCTAAACAGAATGACTCACCCTGTCACAGCTGCAAATGTCCGTACTCCCAGTGTTCCTCTTTCAGCAGAGGGCATTGCATAGATGGGTACCAAAACTCCTGTTTTTTAACACTGGCTATGCAGTAATAGTCAAAGCCAGACAGAGCTCTGTGGGTTGGATTCATCTTCCTGATCCCCGAGGCCTAGCCTATAAAAAATGAGGTTAAGTTGAGATACATGAACTACCCTGACCCTACCTCCAATGAAAAACAAGCCTGCAAACAATGGTGTTTACTGTCAATGGTGGTTATCATCCAATTCATTACATTTATATTGAGATTATGTAAGGGCAATTACACAACTGCAGTCACCCCTTTCTGTTCTTCATATTTTGGCTCTGTTGAAAAGCCGCAGTGTCCTCAAAGCTCCACAGAGGAAATGGAGCATTTCTGAATCAGAACATTTTTTGCTGATGTCCCCAACCTTGGCTCACAAAGGACAAAACGAGGCCCTTATTAAGCTGCCCCTTTGCCAGGCCACATGGAGGATTTGCGAGTTCAATGGGATCTGCAGGAACAACAAGGGAACAACAAAACTCTTCATCCTGTCAGGAAAGCATGGCAGAGGATCCTGGACCTACGGCCTGTTTTCAACTTATCTGAAGCCTGGGCAACATGAAAGTACCATTTTTTTTACCCAGCGTGTCAAAGCTGAAGCCTCACATTATTTCACAGATAAACTTGAAACAAAAGGCCTTGGCTGACTCAATGTTTCCAGCAGAGTGAGGAGTAGAGGGATTTTACAGAGCTGTACCATGTGTCTTGGCCAGTACCGCACTGACTCATTATTAGCAATCAGTGTCGGCTCTGGATGCCTTTAGCTGCTGTGGTTCTACAGGGTAAAGGCTCCCATGATTGTGAGACATTTTTCAAGCTGCTCATCTCTGTAATTTAGCGATTCGGTTTGATTATTGTGGGGGATTTGTTTCGACTGAACCCAGAATAGCTCGGGGGTTTACTAATCATTTCTGTTTCCTAAGACTCAAGTGCAAAAACAGATTCTGATGGGGCTGACAGGTTCTCCGCAGCACTGGAAGTCTTCTGAACTGCGGTTCTCCAGGTGAAGGGGCCCTTTCTGTGTTACCTTACACAGCAGCAGGTTTCACTAAGGTGTTCATTTCAAGAAACCTTTTATCTCCTCCTCCCAGCCCTCCAGACTCCATCTGAGCTTCATAAATCAAAGAGGCAGAGTCGCAGGGGTCGACGTGAAAGCCCTCGAGAGGAGTCGTCTTTTGTTCGCTCGCTGCTTCTCCTGGTTCAACGAGTTGGGCCTCGCGAACCAGAACGCTTATTTTACATCTGTACTTCTTCATGCTACTACTTCTCAAAGCACTTATATGCCATTTCCAAAAGGGCAGCATGAAGAACGGTGAGCGTCAGGCCATGTACACCCCTCCTGCGCTACAGGTTTCCATTCCCTATTTCCTGTCTCGCCACTCTTGCAAGGACTTGCCCCATGTGTTCTGCTTTATGGAGTAATAAAAAAGCATAATAGCTCTCATCTATTCTTGTTAACAGCACAGTGTGAGCTTGTCTGAGTGTGACAAAGGGTGAGAGAAAGACTGGATATGAAGAAAATTTGGAGCAGCCCCCTTGAAGGCATATGTAAACATTTACGGTTTGTCTCAAGCTGCTGGTGTGATTACAGAGGCCGTACTGTACAGAGGCAGTCAAATGGAAAATGCAGAGCACATGAGTATGAGTGGCCTACTTACCCAACCACTATTCTTCACGGTATTAGCAGGACGCTGCCTCTCGAAACTAATGCGTTACGTCTGATATAGATGCTTGTTACAAGATCCAGTCAACATCCGTCTACACTCTGTTCAAGTATGTTTATGGGTTTGCTTATCTCCAGATTGAATAGATGCCGTACTACAGGGAGGGGATTAGACTTGGCGGTGTAGAGTGACGAAATGGAAAGGCAACCAGATGAAGTAAATAATTATGTTTGTAAGCAACATGCTTACACTTAGAACATGTGAAATAAGCAGACAGTTCTGAAGGATTCATCCAATGCAAAACCTTTTGTTATGATGTGTCATGTGTTTTTAGTGGTTGTTATTGTTACGGGGAACCGGAGAAATCAGTCATACCTGATATTACTTCAAGCATGGAAGCTGCCATCGTCTGGGATGCTTATATCACTCAAAGGTTGTACATGGGCCTTAAAGGGTTATCCTACCCCAAAATGAAAAATTAGTTATCAATCACTTACCCTTAGGTCTGGGTATCGGTCAAAAAATTATGATACCGATACTAGGGCTGGGCGATATATATCGAACGATATATTATGTGTATCTCATCAGTAAAGCCGATTCTTTGATTAGCGCTAAATCTCCATCATTTTTTTTTAAATGCAGTGCCAGTTTCTGAACAGAGCCGTACATCACTGACAAGCCACGCGTTAGTTTCGCGGGTGATTCATTGGCGCAGCTTCTCAGTGATCTACGGCTCTGTGTATAAACTGGTGTTTCTTTTTAAAACAGCTGACGAAGATTTACCGTTAATCAAAGAACCGGCTTTACTGATGAGATGCACATAATATATCATTCTATATATCGCCCAGCCCTAACCGATACCTCTAGTTCGATACCAGTTGCTGAACGTTACCTTTTTCGATACCAATTTTATGAAATCAGTTTTAAAAAAATGACATTGACAGCGGGAGTGTGCTCACCATGTGTGCGGTGCGCGCACGTTTATGTGTATATACAGAGAACGCAACTTTATGTAGAGAAATGACAGCCTAATCTCACGCAAATTTGTACATATTTTACGAGGTGGCTAATTCGTACAAATTCGTACGACTTCACTCTTCTAAATCTTCTTCTAAATCGTACGTATTTTACGAGTTGAAAATTTGTATGAATTTGTACGAATTACCTAACCCCGCCCCTAAACCCGTCACGGGGTTTTAGACAAATCGTACAAAATTGTATGAGTGAGGTCGTACAAATTAGTACGAATTAGGGACTTTGTACAAATTGGTCGTGAGACTGTGTTGGAAATGACGTTCAGTCACGTAAATGATATAAATAACATGAGGCTATTTGACACATTTCTGGTCAGACACACTGGCTAGTGCTGCAGTCTTATTGGCTCACTGACGTTGATGAGATTGAGATGTTGAGAGAATATCAGCTGTACGCAAATAGTGTACACTGTTCTGTGTCAGCTGCACCACAAAGATAAGTGTTTCTGTGTTTATTGATTTAAATGAAAACAGCATATCTGTGTGACATGGCTGACGTAGAACGGCGTATTATATTTGCATCTAGAGGATACACTCGGTGAGCTACGGTGTTGAATACAGTGTTTTCCCACATTCTTGTTCACACTGATAGCAATGCGCGGTGTAAAAGCGACAGACATCATTCTATATTTCGGTGAAAGCCCAAATAACAGAGACTGTCGCTGTTGCAACAGCTTTATACAAATAAACAATGCGGTGATCTACCAATCGAGAATTTTAGAGCTTTTTGTAGGAATGGGGCTTCACTGGAAGTGTTCATGTATTTGCCTTCTATTCTAGGGCCCCATCATGAGGTTTGGACTGAAAATGAAACAAGACTACTGTAGCACCCTGCCTCATGAGAGACGGTTTTTCTCATGAAAAACCAGTGCTTGGGCATCGAGAGGTTTCATAATAAGCATCACAGCCACAGGAATGACAGTAGCAAAACATAGCTGGATGTGTACTTAGCCATGTTCTACATTGTCGTCCCCCACAAACCTGGCCACATTAATTTTGGCACTCGTTTCCCTCAGCTGCTTACTAGGAGTATGTTTGCTTGGGTTTTATGGGAATTCATATTGGAGGTTTTACCACTTTGGTTACTTACTGGGGCTCAAAGCACCATAGGTTGCAAATGGGGACCAACATAACGGCTCTGTGAAGGCCTTATTTCCTCCCGCAAACTTTCACTCAAATTGATGTCTATGTGTGTATACTGTAAATATGAATATAATACCTTCATAATAACCAACGTATAACCAAAGTTTAACCAACCCCTATTTTTCTTGTCACGTCTATTTTTTGAGTCTTTTTTTGAAGCGTTTACCAGAAACATGAGCCACTTAACTCTAATAAGGTGAACTAGGGACACAGTGGTCAGCACTGAAGGGTTGCTCATGATAAAGGGGCAAAGAGAAATCTTGCAAATGCTAAATCTGTTTTTTTTTCATACTTTAGAGAATAACTTTAATTAATTATAAAAAGTTACTTACTGTCAGTGCTCAAGGGTCATATGTGGTTAATGATGTCTTGTTTTGTTTTTGGTCATATATATATATATATATATGGATAGTTGACATTATAAATGTGTCCTATGGTGTGACAAAAAAAAAACTAACATTGAAGATACAACTCTATTTGTAACTCTATGAATGAATGTTATTTGTGTTAACTTTTTTTTACTACATTGTTGCTATCACATGTTTTATTTGTTGACCCATATATATATATATATATACACATTTATTTTGGTGCATGTTAGTTGCATTGCATTGGCTTTTATTTCACAAATAAATTTTCTTTTAGTTTTTGTTGTTGTTGTTTTTATATATATATATATATCTGTTTCACTTGCAAATGAAAACAATTATCAAAAAGGAATAATAGATTTCTTTCTAAACTGAAGTCTCTTCACAGTTATAGTCTATTTGATTTTATGGTTTAAACTAAATTAATTGTTATGCTTTTATGTTTTCCAGGGAATGAAAATCCAGAACGTTTTTTAAACCAAGGAACAGATCCAGGGCTTCAGCCAATCAGAGTGAGGACGGGCTTCATCTACAACCTTTCCTAGCCCACGCCTTCGACTTGTTAAGAAACTTTCTTCGGCCGCAGAACGCAGTGGCTGTTATTGCCCTATTTAAAGGCCAATAAACAAATGTGGAGTGACTAATGCTTTCTATGTCAGTTAAACTCTCAATGCCATCCATTATCTGAAGATAACGACGTTTGATGATGCATTTGAACATCAACCATATTTCATTCAATTGCAGTATTGAGGTACACAGAATTTAATATTTATCATCCATCATAGCTATTCGTAAGACCACGACTGCTCTATAATTCATTTTCATGTAAAAACCACGGTTAAACATTGCAGGAACATGTGGTGGACAGACGCAAAGCAGACGGACTGGACTTCGTAGAACATTACCTCAGTTAGAAAACTGCAACATCAGTCAGCTATTGATTGACAGACGTATTTTTCCTCTCGCTGGCCGTGTGATAAGACAGCAGTCTTGGACAAACGCTTCTTGACCCTGACTGGCCGTTGCCATGGCTTCTATTCCCATGACTCCTGTTCCCATGGTTCCTCTGCCTTAAAGGGAAGTTTGTCTGATTAGATGAACAATGGTGTTATTTTGGGTGGTTCCTCCTTTTTTTGCCTTGTTTTGCTTTTGGTTGTATATGTGCACAGATACGCATTTACACGTTCTTTGTATTTATTTTTACGACTTGTTCTTTCCTTGTACAACTTTTAGATAGCTCTAACATTAATAAATGCAAAGTCAAGGTCTTCCAAACTCTAATTATTTCGTTTTCATTAGCAGATTCTGCTGACATTGCAGACGAGGGTGACATCTTTAGCTCTCGGCCAGCAGATAAAGTCAGTTGTGACAGCCAAACACGCAATGCTGAGTAGGTGTTCTTTCTGTCTATCTTTCTCTTTCATCCTCTTTCTGTATATCTCTCCTCCCTTCCCCCCATAAGCGGCTGATAGGTTGAGAGTTGACATGTTTTGACGGATCTTTTAATGGTCGACCTGTGGCGATATCGCTGCCTGTGCCTGTAACGAAGGGAGGAAAACTCTCCTTCCTTCCAAAGAATCTCTTTCCTCCCCTGCAAAACAGAAGGCGCTGGAGGGAAAAAATTTAAGTTCATGTAAAATTCAGAGCAGAGAGTCATGCGATCCTGGGCGCGAAGTCCACAGCGATCTGTGCTAATCCATCACGTCAGGGTTTGTCACAATACAAACCAGCCAAACAAACAAAACCATGCACATAGGGCATTCGAATTGATAAAATTGAATGCTTGTGACCTCAAGTCAGTTTTCATCAGAACCTTTTGTTTTGTTCTGCTTTCTGAGGCTTATTTATTTATTGCTCTGGCTTGAGGTTAAACCAACAACCGCACGTTCCCTAAACTTGAAACTCCCCGAAATGTTCCTTTTTAGTGCAAATCGTTTCAATCTTTTGATACTGTGAACTCGAGAGCAGAGCTCTTTTTTGTTTATTCATTGCCCTCTGAAACACTCAGAGGAACAAAAAGAGCTGATAGAGGAATTACAAAGTCTATGCAAGTATTGCTCAACTGCGACTTTGGCCTTATTCCTCATGTCTGCTCTTAAAGGCCCAGTGACCCACAGCCTTGGTGTGAATGGACACAAACTGTAAAGTATGTGTTCTTGACAGAATAACTAGCACTTTTCACAAAAATGAGAAACACAAATACCGCATTGCTGTTGTGCTTTGCCATGTATGTTTTAATGGGTTGCCTCAACTAAAAAATTATATTATGTCATTGTTAACTTCCTCATATAAAAAAAAAACAACAGTGACAATTCTTTAAAACATGGTACTGTCTTGGTACATGTATATATTTATATTCATATGATTTATATATATATATATATAAAAATATAATATTTAACATATAAACAACATTTGTTTAAAAACATTAAAAACATATATATTTTTTATTTTTTTTATGTTAATGTTTTTTTTTTTTTATCTATGTCTTTTTTGTTACATACTTTTAATAGTATTGATTTCTTTTTACAAATATTTCATTTTAACTCTAATGATCTTATGTTCATCAACATAAAAGTAAAATTTGGTAAGTACGTGAAAACAGGATTTTCTATTTTGGGTGAACTATATCTTTAAAGACCAAAGGCTAAAACAGTGAAACTTGGTACTACTCAGATGGCCATCTGGCTCCTATCTGCTATGATTGTATTCATGATCACAGCTTTCCTCAGGAATTTTCTTTGGAAGGGAAATTAAACTAAAACCAAGCAAAGAGTGACAGCGCTCGCGGAGTTTGGATGCTTGTGCAGTGACGTAAGGAGCAAACATGTACTGCAGACTGCCAGCCCACGGACAAGACCCCTCCTGACTGTTACTACAGTAACAAACTGTCTGTTCTCAGGGGGCCGGTGCTTTCTATCTAGTAGTCCTGTCATTGCCAGTACTTTTGAATGAAATTCAAAAAGCCATTGACATCATGCCAGGAAAAGACATAGTTCAGGGCCGTAACTATTGGGCCGGGACAGAATTTTGATTTCCTGTGTTTGAGCACTTTTCCAGGAAAACAGTTTGAGCTTTTTAGCTGGTTCATTAACAGCCCACTCCCCCCCAACAACAAAACGTGTGGAATGCACGTTTTTTTGGAAGAATAAGAGTTTATTCAGGGAGAATGTCAAAATATGGCATGAAATAGTAAGCACAGCTATTTGCATTAGAGTTGGGTATCAGAGCCAATGGCCTTGCTATGCTGAACTTACAAAAAAAACAAAAAATGAGAGAAAAGACAAGGTCAGTTTGCTTATAAATAGGTATTTTATTGATTTAAACTGCAATCTGTCGTTACAAAAGAAACATTGATGTGAACAGCAGTAGCTGCTGATATAGGACACATTCAACTGTAGCTCTCAATGTCAATCCTGTTAACCTTGAATTTCAACTAAAATCTATATAACGACTCTGGATTACAATCCTAAAAAGGTTCAAGACTCTTGGAATGTACTGTTAGGCACTTAGCAAGTAGAAGTGGTCCAAAATCTGTAAATAAATAAGGATTTTGAGTCATAACAAATCAAAACAACACATACTTGCTGGTTTCAAAATGGGCCAAATAAATACACAAATGCATATTTAACAATTCCCTTTTTTAACCGTCCATTTAGATCAAAAAAAGTCCGGACCACTGCAAGGGTCATGAGATTTGTACTATAATGCATTCATTGTCTACGATTTGTTCATACCAAAAGGAGTCTTAATGAGAGGATCCCAGTCTAAACATCAGATTTCTAAAATCACAGGCACAGGACTGTTATTGTCAAGACAACTCGGTTTACATTCTAGACGGTCGGAGCCAAATAATAAAGGATTATAGAGGCATAAACATCCTGAAACTGCAGTCCAACATTAGGGAGAAAAATAATAAATAAAATGCAAAACATTCTCATTTTAAATTAAGTTTCACTTTAAAAATAAATCAAAATGTAGTTACAAAATGTCATTGCAGTATAATATATTAACTGTTGAAACTTAACGAAAAAAAGGTCTTCGCAATCTTACGATTAATACGGAAGATCATAATTTAACGTAAAGGAAAATATATTCTATTGTTTCATTATCCAGATAAATACAAACAAAATAAAAAATGCTTACAATCAGCAATAAATACATTTCGATAAGTTAAATAAGCACTGACAAGCAAAACCTTCAGTTTGAAAGTTCTCATTTCCAAACAGAAAATACCAACAATAATTGTAATGATGCAATAATAACTATATTATAACAATAATAGGGGAAATACAATGTTGAATTAAATGATAGAACATTTCAACGATCAATTAGTGGCCACTGAAGTCGCATCTTTAGTGGTAACATGAACAGGAAGGACATCTTCTATCTAACGTAATCCAACAACCAGAACACACTATTTAAGAGCAAGGGATCACATGTTCTAGGGATAATTACCACGGTGACAGCACATTTAGCACCACTAGATGTACAAATATCGTTCAGGATAATTCGTACAAATCTAAGATGGGTTTGATTCTTTTTCTTGAAACCTTTTCTACGCCAGATCTCCGAAAATCAATCTGATTGAGCGAGTAGAAAACAAATTGTTTGATAGGCACTTAAAGTCCCGAGGATCAACCGACGAGGGTCGTCCGCAAGAAAAGTGGCACTTCCAGGTCTGTAAAGCACGTCGTTGCTGTAATATTCAGTAGATTCTTCGAACAAGAAGATCCTTGAACAATTTAGTTCGAAACACTATTTACTAAATCTGGATTTGTTTAATATGTTCCGGTGAGGATTTCGAGACCTCAGTGTTTAAGTGGGCCTTGAGGGGAACAGTTTGTTGTTTTTGCATTACGTCAGGCATGTTAAAGACGTCTAGGGAGGCTTGGGAATACACTTGAAGGTTGACGCTACAGGGTAGTACGCTCTTGACTCAGTGCCTACGAGAACACTGTACTTTAGTCCACTTCTCTGCTGTAAACAAAGCAAGGACAGGAAGGGAATTGCTAGGAGGAAAATTACTTTCTTTCTCGCCAGCTCTCTCTGTGCTTTCTCTCTCATGCCTGAGGGCAGGTTTTTAGTCGTCGGAGATGGAGAGTCTGCTGAAGATGGGGAGGCGACGGGTTGCGTCCAGCACAGGTGACTCGGAGCCGCTCTGGCTGCCCAGGCTGCTCTGGTAACCCTCCTGGTCGGAGAGGGAATCTGGAGGGCTTGGGGGCGACTCGGACATTGGCCTGAAGAAGGAGGGTGTGGTGGGAGAATGAGGGCCGGGCAGATCGGGAATAGTGGTGCCACCTAAACTGGGCGCAAACAAGTTGGCAAGCTCTTGACTGGAGTAAGTGAAGGGGTTGCTGGGCCACTCGTTGATGTCTTCGGGGGAAAATATGGGCGGAGGTGTGACAGAGGTCGGGCTCTCCTGGGAGCCACCTGAGCTTGAGAAACCAGCAAAGCTGTAGCTGTGATGAAGGCGGGGGCGCTCCATCTTGTTGAAGGCAGAGAGAGGAGGGGGTCCGCGGCGCTCCTCTGCATTGTGGATGAAGTGGCAGCGCGGCCCGTATGGGCAGTAACCGATGCTGTGGAAGGTGCGACAGAGCTCGGTCTTGTACTTGGGGTGGCGGTTTAGACTACGAAGCTCGTGCATCCCATGAGCAAACTGGCACTTGTCACCATATTTACAAATGCCGTTCTCCTCGAAGGGTCTGCAGAGTTCGGTCTTGTAGCGGCTTGAGTTGACCTGGCTGTTTCCGTTGGCACTAATGCACGTGATGTTGCTCGGCCTTAGACGCTCCCCGTTCTCAGAGTAGGACCGGTCACGGAAGCGGTTCTCCTTGTTGTTGCTGCTCCCGTTCATGGAAGCCGAGCCGTCCATCTTGAGGCTGTTGATGAATTGGTTCTGCATTGATTTGGAACTGGTAACGGACACAGAGTGGCGGCGCTGGTAGAGTCCCACTGAAGGGGTACCCACCACCTTCCTGTCCAGCAGGGACCCAGTGGGGGTAAAGGGGGTATTGGCACCGGTGGTGGGGACAGACTGTAAATGGGGACTGTTGTAGCTCATCACCTTATTGTTCTGAAAGTAAAGAGGAAAAAAGAAACAATGTCTTAAAAATGTGGCATCAATATGACCTCCTTTGCTCCAGATACCACCAGTGGGAATTTATTATATGTTGATGGTATTTTCTGTCTTCAGGGAAGGTCTATTCCCTGTTTTAAGGCTTAGCTATTTTTTGAAGAGAGAACTAATGACCCTGAACTTTTAACCTAACCAGCAATCTCTTAAAATGTGAAAGGTATATCAAGTCGTAAACGCACAAGACTTGTGTATCATCTCCAGTAACTGCACAAATTGCGTGCGGTACTGTGATAATGTATTGCATAACCAATGACTACGAAAGTGTTTACTACACTATTTGTCTAAATAAATATAGAGGGATAGGAACACCATGTTTTATAATAGACAACATATGTGTCTGCTGGACAGCACTGGCAATTGTGTTGTATTATACTTTTTTGTCTTGTTCAATGAGTGTCAGGCGGCTTGTTAAGTTTTATGCCAATAGTTCAACCAAAACTATTTTGTCATTTATTTGCCCTATAAAATTACCAGTTGAACAGTGAGCAATATTCCAGTTCTATTAAGGTCAAATGACAGCACTTTGTGAGGAATTAAAGTCGTTATCGACTGAGCTCTCGAAGATGCTCTCGAAGATGATGAGCAGTTGAAATATGGAGGTGCATTCTAGGGTTGATATCACTTATGCCAAACATTATTGGTTGCCATATATCACGTGATAGCGACGCGATGTTTGAAATGAATGACCTTTAAGAGCTACTGCAGAGCAATAATGATGACTCCAGGTTTCTCACCCAAAACTATCAGTAGATTTGAAATATTGCTCACCAGTCATATAAACCACTTCTATGATGTTTTTAGCCTAAACGTTTTAACGCTATCATCCATGATCATTAAATTAAAATTTTGTTTTCTTTTTTGTGTTTTCTGGAAGTGAGGAACACAACACTGCGGTTGAATAGCATTGGTGAGTAAACTGTTCTTAAGTTTGGGGCAAACCATCCCTTCATCTTCGGTTTAATTAATTCTGTCCAGCTGTTTTGAATGCATAAACGCGTCCTGCGTCATCGCCCCTCGATGCGTCCTGCTTAAAACTTCTACGTCACACGCAGAACTTCTTGCATTTGAAGCTGCTGCACGTTCACACAATGCCATGTTACATTGTTTACAGATACATTTATACGCTCGCAACGCTTGGATTATTTTAAAGTATTTATGCAAGTAAACTGATATGCCAAATCACGCAAATTGCTTGTTAAATATTACAGTGGAATAAGAAAGGTTAAAATCCAACATGTTGCGCGTAATGGGTAACTCGTTGCTGTTATTCAGACTTGCGGGTTTCCCGTGTTGTTTAATCGAATCCAGGGCAAATAATACACAACTTTACGTGACGCAGACGTTTACTGGTGACGCATAAACGCGGATGAATTAAACTATAATAATCGATTCGCTTTCCTTATTCTTTCCTAATCGATTAGCAATCGATAACAGCATATCATGAGAAGCACACGACTAGATAAAAGCGCACAAGCAAGATTCTCGTCCGACTCTTAACACACGCACGCGCACACAAGCCAGAAAAGTTTGACATCAGTGTAGAAAACAGAACCTCAGACAACTCTACATTTTGTGCATTAAGATTATGAGATATTGATTCGTTACTCGCTTGTTTAAACTGTTAAAACGCTTAAATCGACATCCCAAAAATATCAACTACCTTATTCGTCACTTCGTAGTCGAAGAAGGAGGACACAACAGTCGCAGTCATTGTCGAATCGGGGGTTGTTGAAAATACTTGAAAGTTGACAAACAGATGGTTTGTTAAGACACGGTGGGAGTATTCCTGTGTTTGAAGGGTCTTTGATATAGTTCTGCCCCGCAGAGAGCCCCCTCTGTCCTGGCAAAACTTGCGCGCATATCCTTTATAAAAACTCGCGCAGTCTTCCTGACAGCGTGGGCGGGGCTAACGTTCATAGCCACGCCCTCTCCGCGAGTCTCTAACGTGATGTGTGGCATACTTTAACTATTGGATTACGAAATTTCATTTCTCCTTATGAATTTAATCAGGGCCCAGGGTTATTCCTGAGCATTTCAATACTAGCTATTACAAATAAATATATGTGTGTATATATATATATATAATTTTTTTTATA
>JAUCNO010000386.1:11822359-11836034 GCA_032353835.1 Enteromius viviparus | reverse complement strand
TTGCCATGTTTCCTTACATTCTTCTTCAACTAGCTCAACTTTTCCAGGCAGGTGTCACATGATTGGAAAGGTAGTCATGGGGTGTGTCGCGATTCTCCCTTATCACACCGGGACACAGGATCGTGGATCTGAGTGTCGCGATTTCGGTTTCATATCGCAAATCATTACAGCCCTAATATACAGTTTGAACTTTCCTGAACTCATTGAAATGTCTCGATTATAAATGAATGCTTGTTTTTTGGTAGGTAATTGAGCTGCCTCTGACCAATCCTGAGCTGTTCCAGAGGGTGGGCATTATTCCTCCAAAGGGCTGCCTGCTGTACGGACCGCCAGGTCAGTCTCTCTATTATGCTTCATTGGGCAATTCCTTCAGTTAATTACTGCTATGTATGTGAAATGGTATGTTTTCCCACAAAGTGCTTAATTTTTAAAGGCACTGGAAAGACTCTTCTTGCCAGAGCGGTGGCCAGTCAGCTGGACTGCAATTTCCTGAAGGTATGTTGATTCGGATCCAAACAAACAGTTTGGCTCATAGGTCATAGCGTTGAATAAAACATGTCGTTTATCAGGTGGTGTCCAGCTCCATTGTTGACAAGTACATTGGTGAGAGTGCCAGACTCATCAGAGAGATGTTCAACTACGCCAGAGACCATCAGCCCTGCATTATCTTCATGGATGAGATCGATGCTATTGGTAATGCTCTTTGGCTCACTGCAGTCAAAACCATTCTCGTTATACACAGTGGAAATTCAGTTACTGATTTAACACATCATTTCTCTTTGAAGGTGGACGTAGGTTTTCTGAAGGAACCTCAGCAGACAGAGAGATCCAGAGGACACTGATGGAGGTATGGAGGTGGCTCACCTTATGAATGAGGCTTATGAAATCAGGCTTAACAAGATGTTAATGAATGCTTAAAGGAATAGTTCAAATATAAAGGAAAATGACCCCATAATTGACTTACTTCCAAGTAATCCTAGGTGCATACCTCTTTTCTTTCAGATGAACAAAGATTTTTTAAAAACATTTATCCTGGCTCTTCCAAGCTTGGTAATGCTGGTGGATAATGTCATAAAATATTGCATATCCTTCATAAATTTAACCAATACATCTCAGCAGGGTTAACGCATATCTAGTAGTGGGTTTTTGTAAAAACATATTTCTATTTTAAAAATTATAACTCAGATCACTGATTTCCAGCAACAGCTGTATATGTGTTCACGAGAGGTTAGCTGTAAGGGACTGATATATCTAATTTAGGGAGCTTCAGAATAATCCACCAGCCTAACCAAGCTTGGCAGAACCAGGATAAAAATGTAAAACTTTAGACTGTTTGTGTCTGAAAGAAGAAAGTGATCTACACATAGGATGGTGAACTATTCCTTTAATTATTTGAATAATTTAAATCTTTCTATATGTTAATGTATAAACAAAAACAAAACACTAATTGGAGCCAAATATTTTTGTCAGCTGTTGAATCAGATGGATGGATTTGACACGCTGCATAGAGTCAAGATGATCATGGCCACCAATCGGCCGGACACTTTAGACCCTGCCCTGTTGCGTCCTGGCCGACTGGACAGAAAGATCCGTACGTTTGACCCTTTCACTCATTCAGTAACTGTGGTAAGACCTTGAGCTAATTTTTTCTTTTCCTAATGTACAGACATTGAGTTGCCCAATGAACAGGCTCGACTGGACATCCTGAAGATCCACTCTGGACCCATCACCAAGCATGGAGATATAGGTGCACTTTTGTTTTCTGGTTCAGTTTTTACAGCTGCTATTTTTTTCTTTTTCTTCCCTAATATCATTTCTTTTTTTCTCCAGATTATGAAGCCATCGTCAAGCTTTCAGATGGTTTCAATGGAGCTGATTTGAGGAACGTGTGCACTGAAGCTGGTAATGTCATGCATTTCAATGAAAATCAAGAAGTCCTGAAAAGCATTAAAGAATTAATTCATAACTGTTGATGGAAAACTATAAACTATAACTAATCAAAATTATAACCAAATATATTTTCAATATTTTATATTTAGATATTTTCATCTTCATCATGCATAAAAACAATTATAGTATGTGTAGAATGCAATTCATGTGCAAAGTAATTAATTATAAATGAACATTCTGAAATTTGCCTAATAAAGAACGACACAGTCACTCATCATAGTAATTACATTACATGTATACCCCATTACAGTAGTCTCCTTACAGTTACTGCTATCATTAAAATATAATTACTTGCTTCGTGTAGCACTTTAAATTGAACATTTAACATCCAGCTAATTGTACATTTAACATGGCCGAGTCAGAATAGTAGTGTTCACTTTCTCTGGCGGTGTGTTTGCTGCTGTTTAATGGAGATTCATGCTTCTACACATAAACTGTCAAATGTTGGAATGCACCCAGACAGTGCAAGCCTTCTTAGATTCCTATTAGTATGAAGCACTGAATGTTCAACTTGGGTTGTGCAGTTTTTCTGCAACATGAAGTGACTGTCAGATGTTTTTTCACAAACAACTGCGATCCATCAGATGCAGTAATTGTGTATATTGATTTATCTACTGTTATTGCAGTCCTAAATACAATAAAACATTTTGAAAACACATTTAGTCAGTATTTACAACTTTTATATATATATATATATTATTATTATTATTAATAACTGCTAGTGGAAATGTTTTGAGCCTCTGAAATTCTCTCTGTTTGACCTCTCCTCATTTTTGTCCAACAGGTATGTTTGCCATTCGTGCCGACCATGAGTATGTGACTCAGGAGGATTTCATGAAAGCTGTGAGGAAGGTGGCAGACTCCAAGAAGCTGGAGTCCAAGCTGGACTACAAGCCTGTATAAAACCACATTTCTTGTGTGTGCAAAGTATAAATGTGAGGGGTCCGTAAACAAAATACTGTACATGGACACAACAATTATTATTTTTTTTAGTTACTGCAATAGTTTTTTTTTAAACATTTGAAAGCATTCTGATGTTCCATTTCCATTACTACCATCAAGTGACTTCCGCTGTTCAGTTAATGCATTGTTTACCCCAATTTGATAAAAATATATATTTACCTGTTGGCCAAGTGTAGACTTGTATAATGATACAGCTCTTTAAATCTGTGTGATCAGTTATATAAACTGTGTGTGCCTGGCCTGCTTTTCCACATTATTAAAGTCAACGATTAAGAAAATAAATACAATAAACTCCCGTGTTGTTTTCAGAGTATTGCTGTCCCTCTAAAAATCCTTTGATGGTAATAAAAAGTCTACAATGATTCCCTCTGAAATGTGTATTTGTTAGTTCAAGAAGTACATAGAAAATAAAAATAAATATTCTATTCAACTTAAAATCTCTATATTAAACATCACACGAGCACACTCAACTTCAAAAGCCTAAAAATGACAATTCAGCAAGAGTTCATAATTGGGGTTAAAGGTCAGCTGCCTGCATCTCTTTACCTTGAAGATGCCGTTTCCTTTTCGAGTTTAGCCTTTCCAGCAAAGACTTGCTTTTAATACTGAGTTTACACAGGCTTATTCTTCTGTTAATAAGTCCTCATCTTCCTCACGAGCTGGCCGGTTAGCCAGAGCAAACGATTCAAGGACAAACGCCCGGCAGATTGGACAGTGCTGGAAGCGGCACACGCAGCCGTCACATACACATGCATGTCTGCATGGCAACAGCACTCTGTTTATCGGTGCGTTCTGACACACCACACAGTCCCTGCCTTGGGTATCAGACCACTCCCCTTCTGAATCGGACTCCTCCTCCTTCTCACCTGGCCTTTCGGGCTGTTGCTCCGCCCCTTGCGTGCTAGTCGAAGGCTCTGTGCTTCCAGACAAGTTGCTGTTGTCTGCTGACATGAAGAGAGGCTGTGGAAAAGAATACTTTAAAGCTCTAGACAAGGCATTTAATTAACGGTATATAATTAAACACTGTTCCATTTGCTTAAGGGACACTAGGTGATGAAGGTAAAGTGTGATCAAAATGAGCTGATCCCAGAACGTCGTGAACGCATTTTCATACCTTCAGATCGTACAAATTTCCTTGTGCTGTGAAGAGATACTGAAACAGGATCCTCGCAGAGAGTCTGTATTTGTCATCAGGAACGTGGAGGACTGTCACATTGGCCACCTAGAGAGAAAACAGAATAATGGACTTCATCTTGTCCCATCAAGCAAACGATGAAGAAAAGACTCTGCTGCTCACAATATTGTAGTTGTCTCTGGTTTCGGGATTGGCTAGTGTCAGCACAGCCACCAAAGGGTATCGATCCCGGGGGAGCAAGCCAAAATCTGTTATTCCGAGATCTGGAGGCATCTGGGTGAAGTATTCTTCTTTTTCTTCTTTATGTATACTGATGTTATGTTAAGGATAGAGCATGAAATTGTGTTCCATCTTACAAATTTAAAACTGTTTTGTTTGCTCACACAGGCTCCTGTATATTTAGGGAGTCATATACATAGGCAATAACAAACTATAATATTATAAACGCAAGTTATATAATAACTACTACAACTATTATATATATATATATATATAATGTACATTTGGGCTGTCAACAACCATGACTGGATTAACTATTATAATTGTTTTTCTAAGGATTTTATTTTTCCCTTTTCCCCCCCAAATGTTTGTCTGGAAACACTGATCTCAAGACATTGGGGATGCTAAATTGTGAAGGGATTTTTGATAACTCGGAACGGTTTGCCTGTGGCACAGCGATAAAGTTATTATCTGATTTTGATCAAACTTCATGGGTTTGTTCGCTGTATGATGCCGATTGCATAAATGTGACTATTAGGAATCAAAGTTATAGCACCACCAACTGGCAGAAGGAAGTGTGTCGTTTTCAAAATGCTTTTCTTTGCTTAAAACTAAATCAGAATACTGACAAAACACGGCCAATGTGTGGACACAGAGGGAGAGTGGGTGAGGGACAAAAAAAAAAATCAATCAGTTTTTACATATTTATTCAACGCACTACAGCTTACGAAATCTCTTAGTTTTAATGCTTTCTGTACGTTATAGGGACAAAAAAATCCTAGATTCAGTTCATTTGTAGGGAACTGACAACATAATATTATTATTAGGTTAATGATTACGTTATTTACAATATAAAACGATCATAAGTTTTGATTACCATCACAAAAGTTTTGATTACCATCACAAAAAGGCACAAAATCTCTTTCCAGAACATTCTCTTTTATTGTTCCTGGCTGGTGGAATGATCTTCCCATCACTATCCGAAACGCCAACTCCCTTACAACGTTCAAACGACTGCTGAAAACCCATCTCTTTCAACACTACTTGACATCATAAAAAAAAAAAACCCTACTCTTTCTTTCCCTTTCTAGCCTGCACTTATCTAAACATTGCCTGCTATAGGGTATTATGAGCACTTCCTAAGTTGCTTTTGCCTCTTTAGGACTAATTGCTTGCTGCTTTCCCCACATGTACGTCACTTTGGATAAAAGCGTCCGCTAAATGAATAAATGTAAATGTAAGTGATAAGTGGTCGTATAAATTTGATACTGTCCGATGATATCCTGTGACATTCACCCGATCTTACATAATCTTATGGATGTAACAGTAAAGCAGTTCATTTTACAGGCAAAAATATTTCATGAATACATGTAGATCATTAATATTGGAGAAAAAAATACCTATATCATGAAAGATTTTAGTAACACTTTATAAAAAGGTCTAATTTGTTAACATTCGTAGATAAATTTACTAACATGAACGAACTATGATCAATGTATTTCCACAGCGTTTTTTTTCATTTTGTTGATGTTAGTTCATGTTAATTCACAGTGCATTAACTAATGCTAACAGATACAATTATTTTTTTCAATAAAGTTTAATATTAGAATGTAATATTACTTAACATTAACAAATGCTATATAATTATAGATCATACCATTTAATATAGTAAATGTTATTGTAAAGATTTTCCAAATATATTTATATATATTTTCCTTGTGTTTGTGTGTCACAGATGATTTAGATGAACTGTCAACGGGTTACTGTAAATGCATGTGTCCACTGGGCACCGTTTTCCTGATGCCCTGAGGGCCCGTCATCGCTGCTTGCAGCTACATTTAAATTGTTTAATTAATTGACAGCTAACATTAGCATCATGCTACATAAGACAACTGATGATATTAACAGTACTCTTTTTCTCAAAACTCACTTTAAACCACTATTGCACTTTAAACTTTTATTTTGGATGCGATGGATCATTTGACGGCACTGATATACAAATATATATATATATATATATATAGTAAATAATTATTTTTGATCTTACAAAATGTTTATATTTCTATATTTTACTGCATTTGGGATCAAATAAATAAAGCCTTGGTGAAGAATTTAAAAGGCTAACTGATCCCAAACCTCTGAAAGGTAGTACACATTTTTATTTTAATGATAAATCATCATAATGGAATGATATAGTTGTACATAGTAGATATACAGTTGCAGTATATTATTCACATTTATCTACAATTTTAATTTGAAATGTACTCATCGTGTTAAAATTATGAATTGTTTATTTATAGAATTGTTTTTACTCATTTATGTATTATATATACTTTATACAATCATCATGATGCCATGATACAGTTTACTTCTAATGTAGAGTCATTTCAATGTCTAATTTCAGTTAAAGGCACACATTCAGAAATACATTTAGTATTAGTTTCCCTTACTCTCCCCTGTTCTGTTGCAAAGATAATGTGCAATGTTATTACAGAGCTATTTCTTAAGACGAATGAGAAGGATACTTGAAACTTTGGTAGTGAAGGTAGCTTAACTCCAGAGCCTCTTGAAACAGCTCTGGTGTTTGGAGCCGAAGCCCGTGCTGGTGACTCTGAAGGGCCGTCTGGAGAGCCTGGACCCCGCAGCCCCAGAAACAGCTTAGGACACAGTCTTCAAGACAATACGGCTGCAAACTCACACCCTCTGACATACCGAGAAAACACATACACTTACTGACCACTTTTTACTCATTTCAATATTGTTATTGTTGTTTCCTCACCAGATAGTGTACCAGCTGTAGAGTACATCTCCAAAGCAAAGGGATTGGTCACCTGCATCATCTTCCTCTCAGGGACAGGTGTTAGAGATTCAGTCTCATCCGAACTACGTAAAATGACTGGGACATCAAATCCAAACCTTGACAGATTAGGCCAAAGTTAGTAGATTATGATTAAGGATCTTCTGCTTTAAAGAGGGAACTAACGTTAGATAACTAGAGTTGCCAAATTAAACACAAACCAAATCACAAGTCCATCCAACCCAAATGCAATTTTATCCAGATAAATATGAACTTACCAGCCCAACACAACAGCCACAGTGATAATGAAACATACTGATATGACAGTAATGTAAAAGAGAGGGGAATACTCATACAACATCACTAAAAACTCCGCGGCCATTATTAAAACATTACATTAATACAACGCGCATAAATGTCGGTACGTCTGATAAAATAAATACTTTTATTTATGCGGTAGTCTAGTATCCTAGGCAGTCTTGCGTTGGGCTGTCACCCTGCAAGACTCACCAACGTAAACTTCCGGTTGTGACAGCCGCTACGGTGGCCCAGAGGGCCAAATCCGCACATGACTCCAATACCGACACGCTTAGGGAGGAGCGTGTTACGGCAAGACAGCGGAGGGAAGTCCGATTCATTACGCGAATCGGCTCTTAGAAAAAAATCACTTCAATGAACCCTTTCAAAAATGATTCAGTTTTGGCTACGTCATCACGTAACGCAGCGTCATTTTCTGATGTAAAATTGCACCCGTCGGTCAAACCCTTTTCTTCCTGTTTTACTTTGTTTTTTTAAATGTTATTTATTTATTTATTTTTAGATATGTTTCAAACGCAAATACCAAACATTATACAAGAATGCATGCAAAACTAAAGCAGAGCAATATTTTATTAGGTTACATGCCTGGGTCTATGTAATAGTATGCAAATTAATAAATAACTTAAAATTAATAAATAGACATCAAATCAATTTAATTGAGAACATCACCTTTAATGTGTGCAAACGAAGTCCTTGGCAATGCATAATTTAATAAAAAAATAAGCTGTACAATGTTTACGGTACAAAATATCTTTATGGAACATTATCTTTAATTAATATCTTAGTGATTGCTTTGCATTAAAAAAAATTATATATATATATATATATATATATATGTATGTATGTATATATTTATATATTATCGATATAATTTATATATTATTCGAATAATCAGTGTAGCAAAAAATAAAAAGTGAACATTGAATATTTTCATTGAAAACACAAAAAATAAAAATAGTTAATATAGTTTTAGCAGAATGTATTTCACCAAGGTTACAAAAACAACGTTATTGTTATTATACAACGTTAAGCCACACAAAGAAAGCCGTTATTGCAGTCCGCTACACGACAGAAATAACATGTCATATTTCAAAACAGCAACGGTTTCCGCCACTGATCTGTTGTACTCGCCCAGTTAACGCTCGGAAAGACGACTCGTTCAGACCGATTCTGTTAACCGGTTGAACCAAAAAAGATCCGATTCAACGGAATGATTCGATCACGAGTCTGATACACTACAGAGCAAGAGGGGCTCCACGGAGAGAAATACAGTCGGCATATTTATGGAAAGTGAACAGTTTGGCGTGTCCGTCCTGTAAGTTGAGGACTGTGCGACTGAACTGGTCTGTATTTAATGGAGTTTCAAGTCCGGCGTGTGTGATTGACGCGTCCGTACAGATGCTGGCCGCTCCGGTCGCGCCGGGGGAAGGAGAGGTTTTGATATCGCTAGATTTGTTATTATAATCAGCTGACCGGTGCTGGAATCGCTCTGTTTGCTGTTTTCTAGAAAGCGGCGACAGCGATGAGCGCTTGTCAGGACAAAACGTCTTTGAGTTGTTCGCAAAACAGGGAAAATGTCAGCGGCGGTGAATGGGGAAGGATGGAGGATGCGTGTGTGTCCTGCTTTGACGTACCCACGGGCGACGCGATACACGCCGGGATGGACGCGGTGCAGTCGGGCATAGACGGACATCTGCCGCTGCCCCGAGGCCAACGCCAACTGATGCTAGGCCTGGTGGAAGAGGGTTTCGCCGGCTATCATGGCCGTCTCGTTTCCGACCCGGACTCCGATTATCTCGACATCCCCGGAGACCCCAACTACAGCGAAAGTGACGGGAACGTCGCCACGAAAAAGCGCAACCGCTCTAACAGCTCGCGGCACCGCGGGGAAGTTGTCACGGAGCTCGGACCCGAGGAGGTGCGCTGGTTCTACAAAGAAGACAAGCGGACCTGGAAACCGTTCGTCGGACACGATTCTTTGAAAATCGAGTTGGCTTATCTCAAATACTGCGAACTTAATCCGAACGAGGTCAAACGGAGGGATGCGGGTGAAGAAGCGGAGGATTTATTCGAGTCACCGTCGGGATGCGAGGCACCGGAGGTCCGGAGACAGTCGGTGGCGCTGGCAGCGCAACCGGTAACCGACAGCTTGGAGGCTGCGTGCTCCACGGAAGAGACGGAGCAGGATTCAGAAAGCATCAACGTGGACGCAGTGTGCGTCCGTGGAGGACTCTACGAGGTGGACGTCAACAAGAAAGACTGTTATCCTGTATACTGGAACCGTGAGTACTTTTAAACAAAAGAGTACAAAAATAATTTGGAACACAAAAATAGACGTTTTGCAGAATGTTCATACAGCTCTTATCGCCTGCATACAACAATAGGCCTACTACTCGAGGCTACCAAGCTCCAAAAGCAACATGAAAGTATCCTAAAAGTAGTCCCCCCCCCCAAAAAAAAAAATTATTGCCATAACTCTCAAATCTCAATGAGCTCAATATTCAAACTTGGAAAAAAAAGTGAAACTGGAAGAAAGTCATTTGAGGCCAGTCTTATTAGCTTGAAATAACAACATGCATTATGGCCTGTTCCTCCGATGGATTGCACTAGTCCTTTTGGCTACCTTACTAATGGAGCATTAGTGTACAATCTATTTGTGTTTGTTATTTGTTATGGCTCTTATTTTAACTGTTTATTCAGAGATATTATAGCCCAGCAGCTCAACGCAAGACAGATTTCAGTGAATTTTTGTGGGCAAAACAGATGTTTCATATCCAGCTGTAAAGGTAAACAGTGTTTAAGTTCTGTGCAAGCTGTAAAATGTGTGTAAAATTGTCAGATATTACCAGTAAACAATGGACTATTTTGTGGCCATTTAATATAGGTGATATTTTATTCATTTCTGGACCTTAATAAGAATAAGTCCAAAATGAAAATCCTGCTATTATGTAGGCTACTATATCTCAGGTTGTTCTAAACTTGCACTTCTTTCTTCATTTTAACACAAATTTTAGGCAAAATGAAGAATATTGGTAAACAAACGTTTAATAGTATAAGAAGAATGAACAAAGTGGCATCAATGAATGTAAATTCAGGTGTTTGAGAGAGAGAGAAATTTATATTTTGCTTTTCTCTACATGCATCATAGACTTCATTCAAGCCACAAAAATGTCATAAAATTTAGGGTTGGCAAATAATGAATCCAAATAAATGGTTTTGTTTACATGATATCTTTGTGTATGTCTATAGAAAGTAATTTAAATGTAGTTTTAAGGTTTTTGGGAATAAAATGTCAAAATTTGGTTGAAATAATGTTGCATTGTCTTTCAGTGTAACACGACAATATTAATGTAAAAATTCAAACAATGGGCTTATTCTGACTTATTACATATTAACATATGAAAAAAATATATAAGAAAGTATATAGGGGTTAGTAAAATTAGTATTTGAGCTGAAAGTAATGAATTTTTTAATGTGTCATAAATTAAATTTTGTTAAACATATGCCTGACAAGATTGTTACATCGACTACTGTATATATCTAAGAAAAAAATATTTATATATTAAAAAATAATATTTATATATTAAATATAATTATAATGTAACATGTTAATAAATGTACGTATTTTCAAAATATATGCTTTATGTGTGTGTATTTATACACATTACATGGACATAAATCATGTATGGAAAAGCTTTTATTTTGTAAAAGACCTATCAAAGTCTCCTGATTTTAAACTAGGATAACAGAAAATAACAGAGATCCCAGAAATCATACACTGGGTTTCTGTCAAATGAATTGTTTCTCCAGAAACAGATGATAATGTATACTGCTTGTATTTACAGAACAGGACCACATACCAGTCATGAGAGGCCAGTGGTTCACGGATGGGACCTGGCTGCCTCTGGAGGAAGAGGACAGTGACCTTATTGAACTGGAGCACCTGGCCCGTTTCCGAGGCCAGCAGATGAAAGACACCTTTGATACAGAAGCGGTGTCCACCACAGTAGACTGCAAAGATGGTAATAAAACGTGTTACAAATAGGACTCAGGGTTAGGGAAGCTTTGTTATAGGGGTCAAGCACACAAAAAGGCTGACTTAACATTGACGCTTAGTTCAGCTAATATAGAGGCATGGTCGTGAATAAACCACAACCCAACCCAGGCGTCCTGTTTGTCTCGTATGACACGCTTTTGAAGGAAGTCAAACACTGGTGACATGTATACCACAGAAGGGCTATTAGCTGTCACTTGTGTTTGCAAATAGTCAAAAATACCCTTAAGCATTACTTAACGATCAGGTCATTTAATACAGACGTGTTTGACTTCTGCCCTTAATTCACTCAGCCATACACAGTCTGAAACTGAGCCGGAGCCACGTGGACTGGCACAGCGTGGATGAAGTGTACCTTTACAGCGATGCTACCACTTCAAAGATCGCGCGGACTGTTACTCAGAAACTGGGATTCTCCAAAGGTTTGTAACAATCTTGATGATTCTCATTAACTTGATGAGTGCACTATTCAGTCTTAAAGAGATTTTTTAATAAAAATAAAAATTTTGTCATTAATTACTCGCCTTCATGTTGTTCCATGTTCATCTGCTAAACACAAATTAAGATATTTTGGATGAGCTCTCTGACCCTCCATAGACAGCAAGGAATCGAAGCAAAGAAAACAAATTAATGACAATAATTCGTCTCCTGCTCGTCACCCTCTAGTGCCATTTTTGGGATTATTGCAAATTTAACAACATTGAGGAGACAAATTGTTGAATAAAATTGTTATTTTTGTATTCTTTGCAAAACAAGTACAATATGTAGTATAGTATGCTTGTTATTCTAAATTCAGTGCATGGTTTGCTATTTGCTGATTGAATGGTGTGGGAGGGACATCCTAGTGTGCATGTGATTGGACAAAAATCTGTGAGTCATCAGTATTTTGGGGGCAGTTTCCCAAGAGAAAGAGAAGTAACCTTTCAGTTGATGTATCTGCTGAAAGTACATTATTAGAGTACACTAGGCTAGCAAACAGACATAGATTAAAAAAACACTAGAAAAAACACTTTTCTTTCACTGCAGGCTTTTGTATTTTAATGCTTTTTAAATCAAAATACTTCCTGTAAAGCTACTGTAAATTACTTACAGACTAACAGAGTAACTGTTACTGAGATAGAACTGTGAAAGAATATACTGTCATGTTTTCAAACTTGTTAATTGCATGTTAATTCGAATTAAAAGCTGACCTTTAGAGTGCCAAGAAGGACACCTGACTACAGCTTTAAATGAAATTTTATAAAATGTAATTACTTTTTTATTTTTTAAATATAGTTAAAGTGCACTTCCAATAACGCTGAAAAGAATTGATTGCTAAACTAAATTATGTTTTAATGTAATTCCTATTAAAAGATGTATGCCATATATTTAATTGTATTTGCAATTTAGTACATTCACAATATATTAAAATGTGACATTAAGTGATACACTAGAGTAAGTAATTTACATATGCTTTAGTATGTAGTCAACGCCTCCCTTTTTCCATATTCCACTATGTTCTTCCCTCAGCTCAGATGAGTTGATGCATATCTCTCCCGTCTCAGTGCGTGCACTTAAGCGCTCTAGTGAGTGGCACCACTATGTTAGCGTTTAGCTTAGCTCCAATTATTCCTTAGGATCCAAACAGGAATGCATTTAGAAGCCACTAAACACTTCCACGTTTTCCCTATTTAAAGATGGTTACATGACTAGTTACACAAGTAAATATGGTGACACAAAATAAAACGTATCGATTTCTTTAATCGAATACAAAAAGATTAAATATAATGTATGGGTAGCGCTTCGCATCACTCCTGAAAACTCCCCTCTCCCTCTCACTTCTGTCAATACAACCAAGGAGTGATGATATTACTGCGCCAAGGTCGAAGTGCTCTTCTGCCATACATCATAGTAAAAAATCACCACATTTTATTTTGTGTAACCATACTTACTCGTGTAACTACTCATGTGACTGTCTTTAAATAGGGAAAATGTGGAAGTGTTTGTTGACTCAATTCATCCCTGTTTGGATCCAAAGGAATGAATGGAGCTAAGCTAAATGCCAACATGGTGGCGCTGTGCGTTAAGGGGGTCGCACACCGGACGAGAAGCGCCGCTCAGCTACGACTCAAGACGCTGTTCAAATTCATGCCGCGCCACAGAGCGCCGCCTGCATTGTTATGTATTAAATAACATCATATTTGTTTCAAATCGTTGTTAATTATACCAAGATACCACTGCTGCAAATACTGTACAACTA
>JAUCNO010000386.1:11753918-11776212 GCA_032353835.1 Enteromius viviparus | reverse complement strand
AAGTGTAATTTAATCACAACAAACAACGCTTTCTTCCTGAGGTGCTTACACTTAAAATGAGCCGCGTCTCCACTTTCTGTCATTTTTTAAATATGACGTCTCCTCTCCCGGAGCCTTATGGGATAGGAAAGTGTCCATGGTATGCTTGCTACAGAATTCGGCCGGTAGTAGTAGGTCATCCGGGTACTTCTTGCCTACTAAATTTCGACTGCTACGAATTCGGACATACAGTACTACTCGCCTGGCATGCTGTTTTTCGCCTACTATATAGTACCACAGTTGTACACTTGAACTTCCATTTCTACTTTGGTTTATTGTTTTACAGGTCTGCGCATGCTGCTGATTACAGAAGTGAAAGTAAAAAGAAAGTTGAAGCTTCAGAGGGCTTGAATGTTTTTAACAGCTACTACATCTGCTGTACACACTATAATGAGAAAAATAAAATCTCTTCTAAATATGTATATATTTTTGTTTTCAATATCAAGGACAAGGCGACTTTAATTTTTATAAGATAAGTATTTTATTTATTTATTTTTTATAATATATTTATTTTAGACACACATCTGACCAAAAAAATTGTCTGCATAATATATTATTCAAATACAATGTAAACTCAGATGAACTGTTGTGACTGACACCATGTTAACTCGTCCAATCACAAACCTTCTTCAGCCGCTGACAGCTGGATAGAGGCAGTGTGAAATGTGAAGATAGAGCAGTTTGACTCTGCTTCTTTCGCTCCGTTCACAACACTGGAGGAATAAACAAGGTAACCAATCAATAAATACAGCATTTGCTGTAAAATGAGTATTGCACTGAACTCAACCAGCGCTTCCAGAAACAATTCACTGATGTATTTCACAGGTGGAGACTCAAACACTGGACAAACCGAGAAATGGCAGGAAAACATTCAGGTGAGCTAAAACCTTCCTGCATCACATTTATAACAATACTGTGCTTCTGTATCTGTAGAGAAAACAGTAAGTGTGGATCATATCATTTAAGAGTATGACATGTGCTTGTGACTATCTTTGTGACGTGTTACACAGAACCATGTATTAAAACCTGCCATGCATTTGAAAATATATATATTTGTACAAAATATTCATATTTTTGTTATGTGTTCCACAATTATGTTATTGTAAATTATTTGGTTATTACAGACAATTCACATAATATAACATTTGTTGTGATTAACACAATGCACTTTATTTATTTCATATTTGCCTAATGTTTAAATGGATTGTTCACCCAAACATTTTTAATTGCTGTTCATTCACTCAACGTCATGTAAGTTTGATTTGGGTAAATGGTTCAATGGAATTTATTAATATTGGTTTCAACAACAACAAAAAAACATCTTTACTGTTCTACTTTAAAGAAATGAAAAATAAATACAAATCAATCAATCAATCACTTGCACCTTGGATGACCTGAGGGTTCATTATTATTTTTGGGTGAACCCTCCCTTTAAAAGCATAAATACATGTAAAAGTGTATGTTGTGTATGTAAATAATTTGGGCCACATAAGTCACCTATACAAAAAAACATAATTGAATATGTTTAAATTCCTTAACTGTGACAGATCTGAGGATCGTTCTTCTGGGTAAAACTGGATCAGGAAAGAGTGCATCAGGAAACACCGTCCTGAACAGAGACGCGTTCACAGTTAAACACTCTCTGATGTCAGTTACAGAGACCTGTGAGGAACATAAAGCATTTGTAGATGGACAAAGTGTGTCAGTGACTGACTGTCCCTGCCTGTTCGACCCTTCAGCCAGTCAAAGAAACCTGCAGACTTTAATAAATGAGTGTATTCGTCTATCTGCTCCTGGTCCTCATGCGTTCCTGCTGGTTCTGAGACTGGGTGTTAATTTCACTGATGAGGAGAGAAACGCAGTGAAATGGATTCAGAAGAACTTCGGAGAAGATGCAGTGAAGTACACCATCATTTTGTTCACTCATGCTGATGCTCTGAAGGGGAAACCTGTAGAGCTCTACATCAGCAAAAGCAAAGATCTACAGGAACTGATCCAGACCTGCTCCGGGAGATATCACTCCTTCAACAATGAACACAGAAATGATCGAGACCAGGTCACAGAACTGTTGAAAATCATAGAAAAGATGGTGAATTTTAATGGAGGGAATCATTACATTAAGAAGTAGAGCTGGTCTTGTCTAAGGAACATTCTGGTCAGCTAAGTCATTCATTTAAAGCATTAGTCGACTAATCACACATTTCTTACTGAATCATTTAAATAATAATAAGGAGTCTTTAATTGTCTGCATAGCATAATAAGTGTTCAAACACAAACACAAAGCGTCACAGCGCACCGGCAGAAGCTATGATCATGAATGTGTCACAATAACAAACAGAGATGGGATCAGTCACTCCGTATGTATATTTAATAATGTTAAAAGAGTATATTTATAAATTATATTAAACTCATTGTGAGCACAGAAGTAGTATTGCTTTTTAATAAAACTAAAAGTCTTAAGTCAGGTACACAACTTGTTACCATAAGACATTAAAGACTGACAAAAGACAAGGTGAAACACAAAGGGCTTTTAAAGAGAGAAAAACAGGAGGGAAAACTGAAAACAGGTGAGGAGCGCAGGGGGTAAACTTATTAACTAAACAAGCACAGGAACAAGACCAAATAAGGAAAAACAGGAAGTAAGAAAATGAAACTAAAACTAAACTAGACAGGTGACGTGACAGTGTAATTGATTTACATTTAACCAACTTAGTGCAGGAAGTACAATTATTTCCCTTCACATTACTAAAGTAGCTGAAGAAGAGATGTAGGTATCAGCGTGAACAAGCTGGTCTCTCAGACTCTGAAAGAGACCAAACGTGGTTGATCTTTGTTCCTGCAGTTTTAAAGGAATAGTTAGTTAATAGTTAATAGTACCCCATGTAATTACCCCCAAGCCATCCTAAGTGTATCTGACTTTCTTCTTTCATACAAATACAAGAGATAAAATGATCCTGGCTCTGCTGAGCTGGGTGATGCTGGTGGATGGTGAAGCTCCATATACAATCATGTATATCCATCATAAAAATAACCTATACGCCTCAGGAGGTTAACACGTCTTCTGAAGCAGATCGATGGGTTTTGTAACTAAATATTTCAATTTTTTTTTTAATTATAACTCAAATCACTGACTTCCGACAGCTGTAGGCTCGTTCGTGAGAGAATTGACTTCATGGCTTCTTGGCTGACCTTTGACCTCTGACTTCACGGAAGCCACACTTGTAACGTAAACTCAGAAGAGAATAGAGGAATGAAAAAAATTGTCAGAGGTTATAAGAACAAATGCAGCTTATGTTACATGTGGAGTGAACAGTGAACAGTGGTTTGTCAAACGACGAAACAATCATGTTGATTCTCAATAAGAGCTTTAGATGTCTGACAGAAATAAGGTCAGTCTGGTTAATAATGAGTGAAGCAGGGATGACAGAAACAGGAAGTACAATGTTTCCAGCAGTGGCCCTGGATGGATTGAATCATTTGCTGTCGTTTATTGATTTATTGTTGGTTTGCAGACACTTTGTATGAAAACTTCTGTCAAATATTTAAATGTCAAATATTTTATAGTGCTGTTTTCTGTTATGTAAACTGAACCAAAGTACTTAAAAACATATGTGAAACTGGTAAAGGACAAATAAAGTGGATTAAAGTGTATAACATCTGGATCCTTTACAGAGTACAAAGGTTCATGTTTTCGTGATAAAAGAGAGATTGACCAAAGGAAAACCAAACCCAAGTTCTGCTGATCACGACAAACAACTGAGATATGAGACGAAAACAGAGCAATATATCGATAAAAAATAAAAGATCTATTGTGTGCTTATCACAGAAATCAGCTCGTGTGTGATGTACTCAGATAGTTTACAAATGAATAAGAGGAGCTTTCGATTGCAAAACAGAGTAACACGTATCTGTAACAAGCTGCTCCAGTTCTTCAGAGGTGTTCAGCGTGTACTGATGAAGCTCCAGTGGATGTGAAAGACACAATATTACATGATATAATTATAGGCCTATATAACATATTACTATAACATAATGCAATGACTACTTCAATTTATACATTTTTTGTGTGAATTCTCATCTTGTGTCATACATTACCGTTCAAAGTTTTTTATTTTATTTTATTTTTTTTAAATAAAGAGTAAGCATTGTGATTGGTCGGGAGCAGAGCCTGGTAGATCTCTAACACCCTCGTTCTGGATCTGGGATCATTTCAGTTGTGTTGCTGTCTGTGGAGGAACAGATGGCTCTTTGATATCATCAACAATATTCTGAAGATGAAAGATGTTATGTGTTTGGAAAGACATAAAGGTGAGTAATTAATGACTGAATTTTCATTTTAGGGTAAACTAACCCTTTAATTTGTGCTGCAGTGTCTTATGGATGCCAGCATACCCAGCATGCATTGCAGCCCATATAGCTTTTTTCTTTATTTATTTTCTTCAAGGAAAACCCTGTAATATTTCTGAAAGTGTGCTATGCACATTGATATTTATTCTTCTTTTATTTCGCTGTTTGTTCCAATACCTTCCTGCCTCAGTTGATGTACTTTTAAGTCATTTGGGATTTTGCAAAGTTTAATTGTACCTGAAATGCATTTGCACAATAAATAACTACAACTTCCACATTTGTCCATGTGTGTAGTATTCATATCTCCCTAAAATTAGTTTGGTTGGGATGTCTTTAAAATACTTTCCCACATCTATCTGTTATTTATTAAAGTTTTGACATGACATTGGATACATTTCTTACTTGTTTTATTCATAATTTAGTTCCTTTGTTCATTCACTGTTCATTCATCCCCCCCAAAATAAATCAGGTTGCCAATGCTTCGTCTCACACATGCACATGTACAGAGCAAGAGAGTCTTTCACAACATGCAGGACTGACACACTACATGGAAACAATATTATCTGACATATTTTCTTGTCAAAATAACAGAGTTCATTTGGAATTCTTCAGCTTTTTAAAACTGCTGGTTTCTCTGGTAGAGGGCGGGACTACTTCACTAACAACAATCTCATTGGCTGGAGCTCATCAGTTGTCTTCCCTTTTTTAATTTCAGCAAATCATCACAATATAATTTTATAATGCTACTGTATGAAAAAATGTATGTAGTGATTCTATTGGCAACGTGTCCATAGAGGGTTGATAATTATTACAATAATATATCGAATTTGATAAGTGTCTCTCACATGGTCCCACAGAAACAATAGTGTAGATTAGTGCACATTGTTTTATACTAAGTTGTTTTGTAGCACATTTTTTATACTCAATTAAAATATTTAATACTGGGGACGTTACTTTTATAAAGGTGTAACTCAGTTTCTATTAGTGAGAAGAAACTCCCCAGCTAACAGACTTTTATTGTGAAAACGTTCTCCAAATATTCACTGTTGGTTCTGGGAACATAAAACGTGTCCAGTTTTCTTGATGTTAGAGGAACATTTTGAAAAGTTAAAACATTCTTTCAACTAAATTTTGATTTGAAAAGCAACAGCCTAAGAACTCTGATTTGTAACATTCCAAAAACATACAAATCATAACATATCATTTTAAACATACATGCAGTTCTCTTAATGTTATTAGAGTGTTATTTAAAGGTTAGTGTGATGTTCCTGAAACATTCCTTCAATCATTCAAACACCTGCTGTTAACAAGCACTGAAAGAAAGACAGATAAGACACAAACTACACGTTTCTTCAGGCGCAGCTTTAGATGACCTGAAGATAAAAGACATTAAATCTGTCGAAATCTGATGAAACAACTCCACAAACAGCATCAGCTTCTCTTGCAGTATTACTGACCAGACTGACTTTATTTCTAACACACATCTACAGGAGCTCTCATTGAGAATTAACACAAGTTTAGATGTTGATGTCTTATTGAAAATGTTTCATTTGAGGTCACCATCTTCACCCTGGACATTTATTGAATTGCTTTATTTGTGGCAATTGCTGATGAATTAGAAACATTTCTGTATTGGTGAAAAGAATCTCAATATATCTGTTTTAATAACAGAAAACTGGACACTTCTTAAAACAAGACCTAAGTTCTGTTTGCTGGATAGTAAGTATAATGGATAGCTATTAACGTGCCCAACATTGCTTAGAATACATATTGTCCTAAAGCTTCTCCATAATTGCTTCCGCTGTTGCTTGTACTATTCGTTTTATACTCATGAGTGCTACCCATGTTACTGCTAGTGCTGCTATTAATAATAATATTCCTGCTACTACTTCAATTGCTTTCATTCCACTCGCTCCTGCTGCTGCTGCTGCTACTCCTGCTATTATTACTGCAGCTAGTGCTGCGATCACACTTTCCCACCAGTCCAGCCTGATCTGGGCTTTACTGTACATCACATCAGTGTAGTGCTTCCCTGCATTTCTAAGCACCATTTGATCCATCTTCAGGAGCAGCTCGTTGACTTGATTCTGATTAATCCTGTCCTCATTGTTGACTGCATGATATCTGCCTCCACAGCTGATGATTAACTGTCGTAGATCAGGACTGTCTTCTAAAAGCTCTTTCAGTGGTTTGTTTCTCAGTGAATCAGCGTGAGTGAACAGAACGATGGTGAAGCGAGCAGCTTCTTCCCCAAAGTTCTTCTGGATCCATCTCACAGTGTTCTTCTTTTCTTCTGTGAATCTGTCGTCCAGTCTGATGACCAGCAGAAACACATTAGGACCAGGAGAGGACATGTCCAGACACCTCTTTATTTCAGCCTTAACTTCATTTTCCTTTCTTTTTGGATCCTGGAGGCCTGGAGTGTCGATTATTGATATAAGTCTTCCACCTTTTCTTGTCAGTTTTCTCTCAGATTGTTGAGTAACTGAGTCTGGACTAAAATCCACTTTAAACTCATCACTGCCCAGGATTGTGTTTCCTGTCGCGCTCTTTCCAGCTCCAGTCATTCCCAACATTACAATCCTCAGATCTCCTGAAGAGAGAGAGAGACACACACTTGTTTTCAAAGTAATAACACACTATTGTTGTTAATAGAACATTTTGTTTAGGTCTACAGTAAATTTAAATTCAATTATTATTATTATTATTTATTATTATTTGCAAGATGATAAAACTGGGGAAAAGTCCAGTTGACAATTATTTTTTTAACTATGTCTTTCATTTTAGTAAAGTTAAAGTAAAGTTTGTAAAGTTTGATCGTTTATAATTTCATATATTTTCAGTTGGTCTTCAGTTGACTGTAAATGTGCTTTAATTTTTTTTTTATACAAATTTAATTTAAAAGCTTTGTTCTTTGTTTTTAGATTATCAGATTTATTACGGGGTTTTTACTGACCTGAAGTTATTGGTTCCATTTCTTTAGAAATCTTCCTTTTCTCTTTTCTGCTCAGAGAAAACTGTAATTTGCTCACTGCTGTCTTTCTCTTGATCTGGATGAATGACAAGTGAAAGACAGACTCTATACACAGGTTAACTCCCCTTATTTTCATATACGATAGCATGTTTTAATAAATACATTATTTATAAATACAAGTTTCAGTTTAGTCTACTTAGACGCATCTTACACTATTAAACTTGTTTGATATGTTAGTACAATTAAATAGGTTTTATTTAATACTTTGTTTTGTAAAGGATTTGTAAGAAGAAAAGGAAAAGCAAACCACCTACTACAGCAGGTAAGGATTTAAAATTGATCATGTTCATAATTTGCTAATAATTATATATGCATTTTGATTTTTATAAAACTGCTGACAAACGCATGCTATCATTGTGTGTGTGTGTGTGTGTGTGTGTGTGAGAGAGAGAGTCTTCCAGAATATAGCCACGCATTTGTTGTATTTTACTTTCCTCTGTAACCCTTGTCCTCCATAGAGAGCAATTAGACTATACTGCAGACTAACTGTGAAACACCCCCACCTAGTGTTTATGACACCATCTACAAACTTGCCTGATTCTAAGAATTAAAAGAACAAGCAAACATTATTGTTACGCTCAGTAATATGAGGGCAACTGAGTAAAATAAGTTTGTGAGTTTATTTGCAATAACAAAAATTCTACTTTAAGTTTCATGGTAAGTAACTTCACAGGTCTTTCAAACAGGTTGGAAACATCGAAGGTAAGTAACTCAGGTAAGTCAGAACAGACAGTTTGTTTCAGAAAGCAGACATATTTCTCATAGGTAAGTAAAGGGTAAGTATACTCAAAGTTCAGTCGGGTTTCCAAAGCTTTCCAGTGCTCAACAAGTCCTTTCAGTGTTTCGTGATTCCAAAGGTGCTGAAAAAGTCTTTAGTGCTCAGTGAACTAGCAGGTGATATAAAAGGTTCCTTTTAGTTCAGCGATCTCAGCAAGCGTCAGGTCCTCCACCTCGGTCCTCTGACCCGTCGGCTTCGTTATGGACCTTGGCTCCCGTCTCTTCTTCGAGGCTCGTCCGACCTCTAGCTCCGCTGAGCTCAGTCGTTCCCCCGACTCCGCCTTGGTCGGTCGAGGTCTGTCCGCCGCCTCTGGACTCCATCACTGCGGCTGCGCCTCATGGCTCAGTCCTGCCGGCTTTGTCGGACCCCTCCCTTCCTCCGGCTCCTCTCTGGTCCTCCCTCACTCCAGCTCCACCGTGGCCTCCCGAAGCCCCTCATCTGTGCCCGCCGCCAGCACCACCCACTCCGCCTTGGCCCTCTGGAGCTTCGCTGTCGGCCGGACTCATCGGTCCTCTGTCGGCTCCTTCGACTTCAGGCCCCTCGCCGGAATGGAGCATAAAGCACCACCCCCCCTCCCACATTATGTATGTACTTTTGCTTTCACGGCGCGAGGACGCGCCTTTCCGGAGGGGGGGTGTAATGTAACGCCTTGTGTCTTTGTGTAATGTCTGCACTGTTTAGTTTTGGTTTCGTTTTCGTTCTTCCTGTCTTTTCCTTATTTGGTCATTTTCCTGTTCTTGTTTAGTTGATTAGTTACCCGTCCCACCTGTGCTCCTCACCTGTCTTGATTTCTCCCTAATGTCTTCCTGTTTAAAAGCCCATTCAGTTTGTCTTGTCTTTTGTTGGATTATTAACGTTGCTGTGTGTTCGTGTCCCCTGTTTGATTTATGGAAGTTTACTTCATTAAACTACATCGAGACTCACTTGTCCTGTATTTGCCTGCTTGAATCTACACGAAGGCGTGACAAGTATCAAGGAATGGAACTAACCATTTTATAAATATTGAATATATTAATGTATATTCTAAATTATATGAATATAAATCTATATATGCAAATACACTTGAATATTTTCTAAATAAATACAGTAATAGTGTGAAATATAATTTTTTTATATTAAATATAAACATTTTATATTATATATCAAAATATTATTTATTATAATTTCTATTATTATTAGTGCTGTTCACGATTGTGAACAATTATTCACATCTAAAATAAAAGTTTTTGTTTACATAACATATGTGAGTGTACTGTTTATATTATAGATAAATACACATACATGCATGTATTAGTTTAAGAAAAAAATTATATATTTAATATATTTATATCAAATTTAATTACATGATATAAGAATATATGTGTTAATATATGTAAATATTTTCAAAATATGTACTGCGTGTGTAATTATATATTTATAAAGTCTTTTGAGCACTAGGTGGCACTATACACGCTGTAATCTCAGGCACTGTTTGATTATGAGGTTACTAGAGAAAGGAAGGAATGCTAGAAAAATGGAATGACGTCAAGGGCTTGACTGGAGTCAGATTAACTCGCACCAAGACAATGATGTGGTTTGCTGCTTTCTTAGGCCCAACTGCTGTTCTTTTACTGAACACACTCCCAAATTGGGTTACAATTGATTGGGCTCATGTCATGACGCATTTCCATGGACTGTATTTCCTCTAACAAATACAGTGGCTGGGCACTAATGAATGACTCAGTTTTAACCAGTGATTGGATAATAAAAGTCAGATAGAACTCTGTCCTCCTTACCAGAGAGTAATGAATGTATTTGGTTAGTTAGAGGTCTCATTTCAGATGTCTCTGTGTAATTTTGCCTTCCTGGTTCCCAGGTAAAATGGTTACTTACCCATTAGGAGTTTTTTTTTTTTTGTACACAATTTGATGTATTTAGTTTATGACATACTTTCTGACTCATGTTCTTTTGTAATCAACAAAAGCTGAGAGTTTATTAAAACCCTTTCAAGCATGAATTATGGAAAACAAGATTTTTTAATGATTCTTTTTATTACTGATGATGATGCTAAAATTTAAAACCGTTTTTATTATTTTTATTATTATTATTATTATTTAACTGTCCACTTATGTGGACACCATGCAACAAAGGTGCAAAATACGACATAAGCAGGTTTATGTGGTTTATGAGGACAGAAATTTGTATAATGACATGGGTATGACATAGGTATTACACTATGAAGGGGATTTATGAGGACATTTTCAGTGTCCCCGTAATTCAAAAGACTTAAAAAACATACTAAATGGTGTTTTTTGAAAATCTAAAAATGCACAGTTTCCTGTAAGGGGTTGGTTTTAGATTTATGCTGATACAAAATTTAAAAGGTAGGTTAAAACTCAGATTTATCATACATTATAAAAGGTCTCATATACAATACCAATTAATATGTAGATTTGAGTATTTTTTTTTTATTTTATTAAAAGAATGTTATCATATACATATATACAGAAATCAGCTACATATATATATAATACTGATCCCCCAACTTTTGAAAAGTATAGTAAATCTGGACCTTGAAGAAATAGTGTGTGGTCATGATGTGCCAAACAGTTTGTGCTGTCTTGCACTGACCTCTAGTGGCCAAGATCACACACAACCCTCCAGTTTAAAATATTCTCCTATATATACAGTTTGCTTTTGTGAGGAGTTTGTCTTTTAAACTATTAATGCAGTACAATCAACATTCAGACAAAAAACAGAGCAAGGTTTAAACTTGATTACTGAAGCCTCCAGATGCCATGTACCCTTCCAAACGCGATTGAAAATACATTATCTAACCAATTGCCCAAGTAACTACTGTGTCCTAAAGGGATTTCAGAGAGAGAAGAAAAAAAATGAAGCCCTACAAATGCATGCTAATGGCTAATAAGGAAGTCTGTCTGATTGCTAATGCCTAAAACAGTTCAGTTTAGAGGAAACAGTCATCTTCATGTGTGTCATATATGCTCACATCATGTGTAGGAGAGTTTCTCTGGTCTGCAAGGTTTGTTTGCTGACCTTTTGGCCTGTTGAAAATATACATACTGTATGGCTGTTTACTATTGGGTTAATAGCCAATCATTTATCTGACACCTCTAAAAGCTTTATTTGTAGCAGAATACAATAGAATCAATCATCAGCTGCCACGTATTGATTAATTTATGAATTTTCCAGAATAGCTCATGAATGTAATGGGTTGTTCTATTGTGGAATATAGCAATGAGCAACAACATTGCTCTCTCTTTCTCTCTCTCTCTCTCTCTCTCTCTCTCTGAGGTGAGTAAAGCAGAGGGTCCATGTTGACCTTTCAGCTTGGAAATCAGAGGGAAAGGACCTCTATTACTTTGTGACCTTTCTGTACTGGAGGCTAGATAACTTTCATCACATTGACTACAGTCATAAATGTACACAACTCGCTGTACGAACTCAACTGGACAAGGCTCGAGACTCCCCGGTGGCTGTGACAGTAGAATAAAAAAATATAAAAAAGAAGTGCACTTAATTGTATTGAACGTGTACATGTAATGCACTTCAAATATTAAAAGTAAATAAATAAATAAAAACTGTACTTGCGTGTATATTATAATAATGATGATGTAAGAGAGTAAAATATGCACTAAGAGTGGTTCCAAAGCATTGCATTTAATTTGCACTTAAATAAGTTTTATTGTAATTATTGTAAGTCTTTTTAAATGTAAGCTAAAGCATACAAGAACTTCATTCCAACATTCTGACTAATAGCCTAATATGGGAAGAAAGTGAGATATAAGCTGGCTGTATCAGACAGATGAGCAGGGGAAAAAAACCTTGTGCTTCAGTTTATGTGATTCACTCAAAACAGTTGACTCACTTCTGTAAAGACCACCAGAGCGTCTCAACTGGTTTTCTTCAAGATCCAGGCTTGTTCTTTTTTTTTTTTATCGAATGGCGATCTAACACAGCACCAAAAATGGGAAATGTGCTTTGTTGTAGTTTATTAATCTGATACTGCGCTACTCTGTCAGCTCATACTCCCTTTGTAGGACACAATCAACACTCATTTTTAAACCTTGTAGGAGCGAGATTGATTCCTAATAACATAACATATAATTTTTTGTTATGCATGTCTCTACACTCTTGGAAAAAAAGGTACAAAAGCTGTTACTGGGTCGGTACACTTTAAGTACTATGTACCTTTAATGTACCAAAAATGTACCTTTTGTAACGGTACCACCCCAGTCTTTATTTCTGAGAGTGTATGTATTTGGCAGGCACTTTTTATCGAAGTGATGCTTCTAAATTAATTAATGCTTCTTTGTTTCCTCAGTGCTCTGTCCTCCATGACTCAGAAATCGATCGAAGTCCTCCATCATGAAGGACGTGTCAGTTTACTTTCAGTGAAAACTAAAGCCAGCAAAAGAGCATCATTCCTGCACTAATGTGTCTAATAATTGTGTACACTTCTGGTTGAATAAACAAAAAAGAAAAAAAAGGAATTTGTTATTGGAGTCAACCAATAATTTGACAAATTTCAATAGTGCATCTTGCTTTATTCAAAATGTTTAACCAGCTATGTCAACAGCACAGTAATGTATTACAGCATGATTTTATACACAAAGTAACATATATTATAACAGAATGTACACATGTATTATAAATATACATTAAATACATACTTATACATGCTCATAAAGAAATACATGAAGTGTCATATAAAAAAATAGATAAAATACAAAAAACAAGCACAGTTCACAGTTCTTGGTTTTGAATATATTCTTTGGTTCTGTAAAGTAATTATAATAGTTATTATAATAAAGTTTTGCAGTTTTTAAATTTGCTTTAGAGGGAATTCAATGTTGTAAGGAACAGTAAAAGATAATAAAATTCACTAATAACATTAAAACCAAACATAAAACATAACAGAAGTTCAAGCATCATTTACAGATGTCTTTTTAAAATATTTTAGTGCAATATTGACATGACACTTGAGTCAATCTATTTCACCAGTTCCGTGGTTCTCACGTCTCATTCTTTCCACACTTCAAAAAAGACGGTGAGAAAATACAGAGTTTATTTGCAAAAACAGAAACGCTTTTTTTTTTTTCACAGATTTTTTATGTTTGATGAGTTACATGTTTTTGCGACTTTTCATATGCAAGGAAAGAAAAATAAGATTGCGCGTTCAAACAATGAAGAGGTATTTTTTCTCCCGTGAATCCAATGGTTACACTTTGATGTTCCCCATTCTGCAGACCATATTAAAGGATTACTTTACCCAAAAATGAAAATTATGTCGGTAATTACTCACTCTCATGTCCTTTCAAACCAATAAGACCTTTGTTCATCTTTGATGATATCAGAGAGCCATCTGACCCTCCCTAGACAGCAACACAACTAAAATGATCCCAGATCCAGAAATGTAGTAAAAACATTGGTAAAACAGTCCATGTGTCATCAAAGGCTCAACTTCATTTTTGCGATGCAATGAGAATACTTTTTTTGTGCAAAAAAAACAAAAATAACATCAACTCATGTCACATGGACTCTTTTACCTATGTTTTTACTAACTTTCCTGGATGATTTCAGTTGTTTTGATGTCTATGGAGCTTCAGATAGCTCTCTGATATCATCAGAAATATCTTCATTTGTGTTCTGAAGATGAAATAAGGTCTTGAAACAACATGAGGGTGAGTAATCAATGACAGAATTTTCATTTTTGGGTAAACTAACCCTTTAAGTAATTGTTAGGTTATGGTCAGGGTTAGCACAAAAATCTGACCTAATGTACTTACAAAATTACTTATAGTCAGTAGAATATCTGTTGAAGGACCATCAAAATACCAATCATCAGTCTTACCAATCAAACCCTTGACCTCCAACAGCTGAGCTTCTTCATCTCTTCATAATGATCTACATATCATATGAGGTTTGAATGGTGGATATACAGCTCTCAGAGCCAGCGGAGTTATTCTGCTATCTTTAGGACTGTCGCCACACTTGCTAATAACAGTAACGTTTAAGTGCACAGAGGAGTTGCTCTTGCGTCTAGAGCACAAAAGACTTTGAAAAACTCCATGCGCTCTCTTCCTAAAGTGGCTCCCTACGATAACGTACAAAAAAGGGTTTATTGCACTATTGCTGTACCCTAAATAAGTAGCCAGCTCGTTGCTTATTTGTAACATATTCTCCCAGAGACACCCAGGAATGAGCCCAAAGTAGTCGAGGGTTTCTAGGAAGCGCACCAGCTGAAAGGGTGTCCAGCACAGGAGAAACACGGCGAGGACCGTCAGAACCAGCTGAGCGGCTTTCCTCTCTGTTTGAACTTTGGGTTGAATCACGAGGCCGCGGTTTTTAAGCGCGTTGACCACGTGAAAAGTGCAAAAAGTAATGATGGGCAGTGGAAGCAGGAACCCAACAATGTTTGTGGTGATGTTCCGTTGGAGAACCCAGGCAGGATGAGGGTACTCTAGATAACAGGCATCCACCCCTATAATTGGAAAGGAGTGTACTCTTCGGAAGAGCATAGTCGGGAGGCTGAGCACGAATCCCACCATCCAGATTACCACACAAATACGCTTGGCCCATTTGGAGCATCTCAGCTTACTGGGGTTCATGGGTTTGGCCAAGGCGAGGTAGCGGTCCACACTGACCAGCGCGAGGAAGAGAATGCTGCAGTAGTAGTTCATGGAGATGGCGGTGCAGATTACCTTGCAGAGCAGCTGACCGAAGTTCCACTGAAAGCCTTGAGCGATGGTGACCGTCCAGAAGGGCAAACACAAGACCATAATGAGGTCTGCAGCTGCCAGGTTGCCCAGATACACATCAGCCACGCTGAACGGCTTCCGCTGGAGGCAGAACACACAGAGGACCACACTGTTACCCAACACTCCCAGGATGCTGATAAGAGCCAAGAACGGAGGCTGGAGAGATGACAGCCATATCCAGGCGGCTGTGTCGTTACAGATGTTTGTTGAATTTAGTTCCATTGGGACACTGTGATGTGTTAAACAATATAATTAGCAAAAGTCTGGAGGAAAATACTATTTCAGTCTTTCAACGTGTTGCGTTTCTTTGTAATTATATCATTCAATATAGGAACTAATTCTCACTACTAACTAGTTGTTATTGGTTAGTACTGTATAATAAATCACATATTCTGCATGACCATATTCTGCATGTTTAATGCTACCAAATACCTAAACTTAACAACTACCCTACTAACTATTAGCCTAATAAGCATCAAATGGGTAGTTTAAAAATGTCAAAGTTAATGGTTAATCTTTCTGTTATTTCATGTAGTTTCCCAAGCTTTATACCTATTGTCAAGAATACGCCTGCTGTTTTTTCCTGAATGGATGAAGTTGGAAATTTCCTTCATGTTAAAAAAAAACTAAAGGCCAGACATTTGTTGGAAGGGATCCCTATGACTGAGAAAACATCCTGGAAATTCCAGGCATGTGCACAACACCCTTACACAATTTTAGCAAACGGCAGAAAATTAGTAAAATGTGTCACAAAGAAGTTAGTCTAAGTTTGGGATTTACACTTATGCATTTTGCAGATGTTTTTTAAAATCGTAAAAGTAATGTATTAGTTATTTGTTGTAGCCCTAACAATCAAACCCATAACTGTCGCCTGCTAGCACCAAGCCCTATTAAACTACAGGAAAGCTCAATGTTCTGTTAAGTTTAATTAATAACATTAAACAGAATAAACATTTTGTATCAATGTTAACATAACATGTTACTGTTATAGTCATGTAACTTGCACTGTTTAAAAATCATAATTGTTAGAAATTCACCAACCTTTCATGTTAATTGTCAGCTCCAGATTAGAGATCCAGAGTCACTATCTGTTCACTTCCGAAGTGTTGTCTGGCTGAATCTTCTCCAACTAGATGCTGGTGAGATCAGACAGGCGCTCTTATAAACGGCTAATGAGGCTGTCGTCACTGGAAGCCTGGATCTGTTCTCACTTTCCGTTTGTCATGCTCTGGCTATCTTTCATGCACTCTTATGAAGCTAATATGAAGATAAACATTATGACTCAAGAGTGATTCTGCCTTTTCAACAAATCTTTATCTCATGACACAGATAAGCCAGATATGAAAGTTATAGTCCAGAATGATATCACACTAGTATTTTTTTTCATAAATTCTTAAATGCACAACTTCTAGTTTTTCTGGTAGACCAAATAAACATAAATACTGAGTTGGAGACATATTAAATGCCCCTGCCTCTAACCTGCCTATAATGTTCAAATTATACTTACAATGCTGTTCTACCGGAGAAAAAAAGTAATCTACATCTTGGATGACCTGAGGGTGAGTAGATTAAAATCAATGTCAATTAAATGCAGTTTAATTAAACACTTTTAGTGCAGTGCATAATTGTTATCTCATAAATTTTCTCCTTTAAAATTCTAATGGTCAAATGTTCTGTACACAGTTTGATGATGATGTTAATAACAACAGCTGTTTATTTATTTATTAGTTTTAATGAATTTATCAGTGCTCAGCAGAATGGCAGGGTTACTTTTTCCTCTCCACTTTTCATAAAAGCAGGTCACGCAGACGGTCCAAGCCGTAATCAGCACATCCAGCTCTCACCTGAGATGGATTGCTTAATTAAAGCTGGTGGCGGCAACACTTTGGTGGGAGGCTCAGAGGAGGTCATGGGTGGGGGTGGGCAGGAAGCCATCTGTATCTGTTATCTGGATCCCTCATCAAGCCAGTCGCCACTGTTTATAGTTTGAAATACTAGAAGGTCCTTGTGAAATTATACTTTTCTGGCATTGCCGTATTGTGCCTTTGAAGGAAATGGGAGAGGAGCAGGTGTTTAAACTCTGTTTAGATTGTGAATGTCATTGAGTCTCTAGGTGAATAATGAATATTTGACGATCCAGGCTCTGCTCTAGCACTGAAACATTCACTGTTTGATTATAAAGAAGAATACAGAAAGAAACAAAAGACAATGAGAGAGAAAAATCTACACAAAAGCAGACTGAATTATTGCCATCAAAAATCTAGGTCATAAATATTACTGTAAATCTTTTTTTTTTTTTTAAACAAACGAAGGAATTCAAAAAGAGCAGATAAAACTCATCCAGCTGTGTAATTTTTCCTACTGCTTTAAACAAACCTCTGGAGAGTTTCTGCTTAGTGTCGTGATGATTGCTTAATGTCTGGTATGTGGATATCACAGCTGCGTCATACAGCAGGAAATAGTGAGTCTGAATAGCAAGAGGCCCACAGGAGGCTGGTTTGCAAATCAATATTACTATGGTAACGCTATATAGTATTACATAACTATTAGTTCCTGTCTAAATTCTGACTGGCCTAATGATTTTGAAAGATAATTGACATAGGCTAACAGCATTGGGATGCTTCAGTTTCACCTCAATTGCTTGTTTTTTGTTGGGTTTTTTCTTATTTGATGTGCTTTTTGCTTATTTGCTTGCTATTTTACGATTTAGTAGGTTTACTGACTAATGTATTGCTTGATCTAAAGAATAATTTTCTATGAGGCTGTTTGCTGACATGGGCGATGGATAAATAAATAAATGGGTAGTTGATGTATGTGTGTGCTCTGGTGTGACGTTAAATCTTCCATGCTATTTTTAACTCAAAGAACCAAGATACATTTTTCTCGTGTTATTTGTGTTTTAAGTTTTTTTTTTTTTTCCTACAATTTTTGCTGTGTCACTGTAGGGCTGGAAGGATTCCTCAAGTAACTCAAATGCAAAAAATCATTGAGGCAAATTATACGCTTCAAAGAACAATTTTATCTGTTTACATGGGATGCACTTATTTTTTGCCGCCTAAAATATCAGCCACGCCGCCCCGCTCTGCAGTGTTCAGGTTTCACTCTTTCTCAGCCGTTAACTTCAGTGTAAAAGGAACATAACTTTGGAAAACTTTGGTTGCTCAAATTCGCTCTGCGTTTCTATTGTATATTTAGGATTGCTCTTTAATAAAGAAATAACCAGAAAGAAAATTTGTATTTTCATCAGATTGCTTAATTAATCAGTGAACTTGATGGTAGAATTCTCGATTATTACAATATTTAATAGCTACAGCCCTAGTCACACCACAGGACACAGTCCAATTTTAATTTGTCAACTACTCACATACACACATATTGTTAAATGCCATTTTTAAAACAACTGCATCTTCCTTTGTGTTCATTAGAGAAACAGAAGGCTTGCATGTTACAGATTGTTATAATTATATAATTTTGAGCCCTAATATCATACTTCCGTACAATCTCAGTAGGTTAGTATGTTTTTGTTATCGTATGCAGACTCAGAGGCGGTGGAATACAGAAACAGGTTTTTATTGATTGTTTATTAACAGCTGGAAACAGGTAAGTAGACTAAACAATAGCTGTACATATGACTTGGAGAGATGAATAATGGTATGTCTTGTGTTCCTGGTATTTTGAAATAATAAGACTGTTGATGTTACTTTATCCTTGTCTTCGCGCTCCTTCATTTCCTCATCTCCTACACAGTATAGGCAGAACTATGACAGCATGCTTATAAGCAACTAGTTTAATGGTATTTTGTCTTAATACTGGTTACATTTGCTAAAATACTATAAAATGGGTTATGCATTTTATCAGCATAATTTATTATAGGGACATAAACTTAGGCTTTAATATGTGCTTAATTACTACTAATAAATGGCTAATATTCTAGTAATATGCATGTTAAAAAGCAACTTGTTAAAAGATCATAAAATAAAAGTTTTACCAGGTATTTGTAATGAAGTGGATGGGACCCAGATCTTGAGTATAACAGTAATATTTATTTCTTCACAGTCTTTGAGAGGTAAGTAAACACTGATCAGACAGATTAGCTTAATGATAACTTTGAAGGCTGATGAGTTCTTTCTTGTTTCAGATAGACAGAGATGAAGTGACACACTGAGACAGGAACAGACTAACAGATGACCACAACCACACATCACAAACTTAAAAAAGGGAAGGAGAGGAATCCTGGAGACAAACGCAGGAGTAAGAAGCACACTAAGAGAGCAGGTAAGAGTAAGGGTAAGTATCAACGTAATCGCTAGATAAGAGTGAGTCCACTTTCGTAGATACAAGCTCGAACAATGACTGAAGTGAGGTGTGTGGTTATATGTAGTCGTAATCAGCATGGTGGTGGCAGGTGCAGGTGATTAATAGAGAGTGAGCGCTGTGAAGGAGTGAGGGTGGAGCCTGGCGTGGATGTAACAGCATTCTACTTAAACCAGTGTCATTGATAAACAGGTTCCCATTCCCACTATGGTTTGTTGGTTATTTAATTTATTTATTGTTTGTGTCGTAAATTTAAATGTCGGTGCATGTAAGAACCAGAATCCAAAACCCCCCTCAGACCCCAGAGGGTTAACACGTCTTTACAGTAACGGACTAAACTGACTATCAAAAATATACCCTTAAATTGGAGTTATGACGAGTTGTCCTAGTTTGTAGACTTATGGCAGTTCATACCTGTTCTTGGTGAACTGGTGACTAATTTGTACAATATCCTTACATAGCGATGTTTTTTTAGGGGTGAGTCTTTCATTCTTACTTTTGGTTTTCACCATTCAAAACAATACCTTCTAAAATAATTCCATCCATCCATCTTCTTCCATTTATCTGGGACCGGGTCGCGGGGGCAGCAGTCTAAGCAGGGACGCCCAGACTTCCTTCTCCCCAGACACTTCCTCCAGCTCTTCCAGGGGAACACCGAGGCGTTCCCAGGCCAGCCGAGAGACAAAGTCTCAGAGCTCCCCCCGAGTGACCGAACTTCTCACCCTATCTCTTAGGGAGTGCCCTTGGTTCGAAGAAGCCAACAGGACAACATCATCTGCAAAAGCAGAGATGGGATCCTGTGGTCCTCAAACTGGACCCCCTCCTGCTCCTGACTGTGCCTAGAAATCCTGTCCATAAAAATAATGAACAGGACCGGTGACAAAGGGCAGCCCTTCCAGAGTCCAACACGCACTGAGAACAAGTCTGACTTACTGCCGGCAATGCGAACCAAGCTCCTGCTCTGGTCATACAGGGACCGGACAGTCCTTAGCAAAGGGCCCCCCGACCCCGTACTCCCAGGGTACCACCCACAGGACATCGCAAGGGACACGGTCGAATGCCTTCTGCAAGTCCACAAAACACATGTGGATTGGTTGGGCAAACTCCCACGAACCCTCCAGTACCCTGTAGAGGGTATAGAGCTGGTCCAGTGTTCCTCCTGGATCCAAGGTTCGACTATCAGACAAATTCTCCTCTCCAGTACCCTGGCATAATTAAAATAATTGTGTACTGCAAAATACTGGCCATGACTTGGCTACCTGAGAATTTTTTTGCTAAAGTCTGTCGTCTTTGTTCACTAGTTTGACATGTATGCAGACAGCCAATTAATGATTGCCATCAAATTTTACCTTGTAGGAAATTCTGGCAGTGTCAGAATTTTGAGTAACAGTTCTGCAGTGTGTTTTCTCCTATAACAGATGTCAAAAACCATTAGGAGCAAAGACACAAACAATTACTCCACACAACTTTATTTATTTATTTTTTTTTTTTTTTAAATTCACAAAAAGACGTGATCAAAATGAATAATTTATGTTTACTATCCACCATGTAAGTTTTGCGTGTGAATGTGGTTCACTGAAGGTGTCGTGGATTGTTGATGTTAAACTCCAAATGGTTGTTTTTGCAAGTTTTGACTGTTACTCAGTCTGCCAGGATGTGATCCCACAGTATGACATGGCTTATAGCTGGAATCATGTTTGTAAAGTCTGACAAGCAACAAATGTAAAGGACCATTATAAATTATACAGTGTACACTCAGCTTAAGCAACATGTTCTCACTCCCAACACTTGGTCAAGACCCTTTTGTTTTGCATAAAAAGACTTGGATTATTAATATTTTTCAAATAAATTATGACAGTGGTTATAGTTTTGTAGTGGTTTTATTGACAGATGGTAGGTTTAGGGGCAGGGTTTGGGTAACATGCTCATAAATGTGTAAATGTGTTTTTGCCCAATATATCTTTTAATTATGATGATAAAAGTAAAAAAAAATAGTGCATCTGAATATTGATGCTAAGGGTTTCGTATTTAAAACTCATGAAGACCCCTCACATCCAAAAGTGACTAAAAAGGGGTAACTTGATCGTTAAAAAGCAATGCAAAAGGGTCTTGACCAAGCGTCAATATCTGACAACTTGGAAGTGAGAATGTGTTGGCTTAAGTCAGGGATTCTTGGCCTTAATAAGCTGTGGATTTAGTCAAAAGTCTGTATAAATGACATTAGTCTCCTCTTTTTTTGTAGGATTCACTCGGAATCATTATCTCTATCCCTCCTCTCACCCTCCACCGGTCCAGACTCCCAGTGGATGTGTGTGTGCTTTTTGAGTACAGCTACCAGTGTGTAATGAGGTGCACAAGGAGGAAGGCATGCCCATTTCTGCTTCACTTCTCTCTTTGGACACATTCTCATTAATGCCCTTTTATTTTAGATTACTTAATCTCCAAGGTGATCTAAAGCAGGAAACTTTAAAGATAGACTGACCCACAATGAGGTCAAATATCAAAGAGATAGTGAAAAGAAACCACAACTTCTCATAATCGTTTCTCATTTGAGGCCCATAACTTTCAGCTTAAAAACTGACCATGTTGCTTTTGTTATTCTTCACACATTTAGTCATTTCTAAATAATTGTAGATGATTGAGTAATTCTTTTCTCAAACATATTCATGTTTGTTTTTGTGAGCTTCAGGGTGCAAGTGTTCTCAATTTGTTTTGGGGTTTAGTTTTTTCTTCTTTATTTTTTGGAAATTCCTCATTACGTAGCCACATCTTCCCATGAGGCGCTTGGCACAAAACAGTAGTTACACAAACAAACACATTCTCAAAAATAATCCTTCTGGCTATTTCAGTCTAAGAACTCTCTGTAGATACACACACCATACATGAATAGAGCAAGAATAAATCCTCATATTTTGTTGAGAATTACTTCTGTATTTATTTCTGAAGTTCAGGAGGATATATATATATATATATATATTGTGAACCGTGGCGCTAGAGAACACGACAGACACGGGATTGAAT
>JAUCNO010000386.1:11649070-11660934 GCA_032353835.1 Enteromius viviparus | reverse complement strand
AAACATCACAGAGGATTTATAACTATCACATGTTTCTCTAGATAATGTTACATGCAGCACCATAAATTAAAATGAATTATATTTAAAGCCTGTCTTCTGAGAAATGTCTTAAAAATACAATACAAATAAACTTTTTAAAAATCATGTGATTCCTATGAAAATCAAATCAGAATCAGTGTGATTTTTTAATGCAGATGTTTCTTGTTTAATGCTGTCTCTCACAGTGGAAATGCACCTATATTGTAAATTTCAGATCCCTCCATGAAAATAAGAGAACTTGCAAAATCAATTCAAATACTGATGTTCCTCACTGTATACAGTACATGTAACCATGGATTTAATAAGAACACCAACAACAATAACAATAGTAAAAAATAATAATAATTAGCTAACATAATAACTACATACTAATACATTTTTAAAACAAAATCTTTATAGTATTAAAGCTTAAATAATACACGTAAAAAGGATAATGTATTTTCTATAAAAGTTTCCAGATATTTAATAATCCTCTAATAATTGCCATTGTCATCTCAATTGGCATAAAATGTATTTTCTTGTTAATGGTTAATGTTGTAGAGTTGGATATATGGGTTGCTATATTGATTTTTATATTTTTTTTCCCAAGTTTGAATTATTTAAGTCGCTCTACAAACTTTAGATTGCTTGTTATCGAGAGTGGGGCGATGAAATCCATCTTCCCTCACGATGACTAACATGCTCGTAATGTTCCCCATCAGCTGTCAGCTACTTTTAAAACGCTCACGATTCTCTCAGAAAGGCGCTGTGCTTACAATCTCATTTGTGGGGAAAGACAGATTGAAGGGGGCGTCTGAGAATTTCGAATGAAGGCTGGAACGTCAAGATGTATCTGTCCACTTCTCAACAATAGCGGCGCTGTCATTCAACATGAGTGACACTGGCACACAATTCCCCAGCCGCCTCATAATGCTGCCTGCTTCTCACAGGTTCAGTCACATCTCCCACCAGTCTGGAGATACAGAGCTTAGACGGCGGTCAACAGCGGCGTCACGGCTCAGGGTGTAGAGTCTCGAGGAGCAGTTCTTCCTCACAAAAACCACATCTGATGAATAACTGTAGAGTTTAAGCATTATATGTGAAGTTAGAAACACAATGACATAAGAAGTTGTTTGTGGAGCACCAAAGTTTAGTTCAATCAACCCCGACTGGTTAATGACTGGTCAGGCATAACTAAGATTTGACCAGAAGAGTTAACTTTGATCTTTATATACGTATCAAACAATGTTGACTTTGAACCAATAAAATAAAATAATAATTCATGAAAATAACATAAAATTTTAATGTGTCTAACCATCAAGTAAAAATTTATAGCGTATTGGAAGCCAATGGCAGTACAAATTTATTAAAACATTAATAGTTTAATGAAATGTTTAATTTATTATTCTAATCATTTATTACATTACCCCAGCATTAAATCACATGTTCAGTAGAAGACATACAGGACACTGCACAAATCTCAATTAATTAATATTTTTTAAATAAAACAATAAGACAGGTAATATTCAGAAATCATATATTTAAATTCCATATTTGTGTCTGCTTCTAGGGGGAAAAAATAAACATAGGAAATAAATTATAACGAGATGTTGAATCACAAGTTTTACATAAAACAAAAATACAATATAATATTTCATTTGACCTGATTTTTATGAACAATGTTTACTCAAAAAGTTAAAACCAAATAAATAGTCAACGCCGATAGCCTTGTGAGCAGTGCACTCAGCACGGGTTTGAGTTTCCTAATATCTCTCTACTGCTTCACTTCCTGTCTGTCCTATCTAATAAATGGCAGCAAAAAAAAAAAAAAAATATATATATATATATTTATATATATATTACACATATACACACACACATATATATAATAAAAATAAAAACGAAAACTGTGGAGCAGTTTATATTTCAATAAATAACATTTTAACATTACTTTAATAGAATAGAATTGTATCTTATTATTTAATTGTATTTTCGTGCTCTTCCCTCTCTTTATGGACTGTGAGAAGCAAACGAATGGGTTGTTTGTAAAAGAGTCCTGGTTCATGATGTAATTCCTTCCCTTTAACAAGACTCCAGAGGTGTTTTCTGAGACCACACACAAGTCATTGAACATTTTGGACAAATAATGTTTGAGGATTTGATTGCATGAGGTGTTTCATTAGTGTTTATTTCCAGGTGTTTACACACAGAACCGATTCTGGGTGGCAACTCATTTCATACTTGATTATTACGGCCACGGTACAAATTGTCCATTCATAACTCTGAATGCATCTAAGCAAATATTTCAGAGCTCGAAAATATTTTACAAAGATTAAAATAGCAGTATACAGCTTGGTTGCACATTAGAATCAAGTGTTTTATATAACTGCAGCTTGTTATTTTTAAATAAATGAACCCTGAGAATTCACATTGCAACATACAAACGTAGCTCATTTCTGTTTACGAGCGGCGTTTCTCTGAGCCAAAAAAACAACAACAAGGCACAGAATTCTCATTCTGGCAGTCTTTCATTTGAGCAAGTGCTGTTGAGTCGACATTGTTAGCATGCTGAGATGTAATCACATTTTGCATATTGTTCATGATTATGCACGCTGTGCGTAGTTTCTGAAAGCAGAGCGTTGTACAAAGAAACCTGCTTTCTGTCACACTGAAGCACAGCAACAACCGCTGGATCCAGGTGCTCGCCGTGGAAAACACATTACAAAGAGATCACCTAGAAACAAAGCTGTAAAAAAAGGCTTGCACTTTTATATATATATTTATATATTCTTTTTTTTTTTAATAAGCATGATTTATATTATGTTAATAATATATGATTATTGTTTATTTATTATTTTATGTTTATTTATATAATTTTTTTGTTGCTGTTTTCCTCTCTTAACCAACTGTAAATAATTAATGGGCTGTCCCTTGTTATATATATATATATATATATATATAATGCTGGTTTAGGAAGCTCAGATCCATGAAGAGAATCGTTGCTCTCTTGTTTATCATGTGGTTTGATGTGAGACGTGAGAGTTCATATATCAGCAGGTTAAGGGTTCATTGGCAAGCAGCATCCGTTTCAGACCACATAACTGATGTCAGGAAGGTTGTCTGCAAATCCCACAGATAAGTAGAGATCATTTGCTAATGAAGCAGCTGTATACATGATGTACATTTATATGAACAGCATGCATACCTGCTTAGGGGAATTTAAAGCAGAAAGTGTTCATCTGGGGCTGTGTTTAATCCAAGGTTAATAACAACATCGATTAGATGAGCGCAGCATGCATGTAGCATGTGACCTGTTTAATAACAGTTTCACTCGTCTGTGTGAGGGAGGTTTTCATGTATTAAAAACAATACAGTATCTGCATCAGATCAGCACACTTTCTCTTGCTAACATTTACCTTTCAAAGTTTTTTTGAAGATGATGAAAGCTGCAATGAAGAAGACGCTCAGCACAGCTGGATCATTGCAGACCAGGCCTAGCAGATCTCGAAAAATCTCATAATAATTCACTCACAATAATTGCATGCTGTGTAAGCATTGTTTGTATGTACTGTTTATTATTTGAGAGAAGGATTTATGTGGGAATAATAAATGTGATTCTATACGTGAGTGCTGGGTTCTGGAGAAGGAATAAGACCACACACAATAAATCTGCACACATTTCTCAACATCAAGTATGCAAATTCCTGACTTTGTGTTGCCAAGTCTGTATTTTAACATGATATGTAACTCCAGAGAGCAGTACCAATTGAGAGCACAATGGTGGGAGGGTTATGTGAAAACCTGGCAACCCAATAATTACATTCAAATATGACTCCAGAGCTCTCACTGTAAGGACGGTGTGTAGAGTTTAGATCATTACAAAAAAGCATCACCTCATGTTTGAACAGCATGCCCTATATGTACATAAAACCACGTCATGTTTTAATTACATGCACAATTTTAATAAAGATCAGAAGATTTGTTAATCAAGACCGGCTTGTAAACAGAAAGCAGATGACATGTAACCTCTTACAAAACATATCTCGGAGGCACAAACAACCCTTGTTTCCAACTGTTCGGGTGATTAAAAAGCCACATTGATTAACAAGAAAAATAAATGACTGGTTTTGACTTGAGTTTATAATCCTGTGATTCCTCTCAAAGGTATAAACTCAATCATTCATATGATTTACAGTCTGTAAATCCTCATCCGGCTTTGTAATACATCCTCCACAGAATATATGAATACAAGTAAATACATCCAACCAGCATAACAGCTTCTGAAGACAATAACCTACTGCACCTTTATCATTCAAAACATGTTCAAAAATATCGCTTCTAATGAACTGTGAAGTCACAGAAGGGCTTTAAATCAATCTTGAATAATGCATGTCTATGAGTTCCAAAGCAGAATAAAATACTAATTAGAGAAAAAATTGATAATGTCATGAAGAGATTGGCCTTTATTAATCATTTATTATGGTAGCTATTATTTTTTTTCTTTCTAAGATTAAAGCTCTTTCAATTCTTTATCTATAGGCACCTTTTTTTTCTGATTCTTAATTATTAATATATAGCCAATTCTAAATATAAAGCCCAGCCACTGAACTTCTAATAACTATATATATAATAAGTGTTAGACAACAATTAATTGCATCAAATATATATATATATACAGTATAATTATATTACATAATAATTATACACACACATACAATATATATTTAATAAATATTTACATATAAATGCATGCATATATTTAATTTATATTTGTATTTTTCATAAATGTGCACATGCATGCGTGTGTTTTTATATATATATATATACATAAAAAATATACACAGTACACAAAGAATATATATATATATAAAAATGTATTATGTAATGAAAACGTTTTATTTTGGTTGCAATTAATTGCAATTTGCATTGTTAATAACACACACACACACACATATATACAGTATAAATACTGTACATATAATGTATGTTTAAAATGTACTTAGTGTGCTTTAGCTGTTTTGACAAAGCAGTATTGACCATAGTTATATCTGTCAGCATTATTCCAGTCATCAGGTTCATATGGTTCCTCAGATCATTGTAATACACGGATTTGCTCAGCAATGTATTTTATTTATTTGTATGTATTTTTTACTCTTTGATAAATATCATGTTTAAAAGAACAGCACGTTAAAAATAGAAATATTTCATAACATTATATATGTCTTGTCACGCTCAGACTACACAGACAACTGAGTGAAAAGTTCAATAGTGAGTTTTATTTGCACAAACATTTCATTCCTCAGCGTTTCTCATCAAAGGTGCCGTGAACATAAACAGAGCTCAACTTAGGAACATTGCTGGTAGGTAAACTCAGGTAAGTATCACAGGGAAGTTTCTCACAGGTATTGAGCAGAGAGGCAGAAACAGGTAACAGGAATCAGGTAAGTAACAGGTATGTATACTCAGTCTTTCACAGTTCATCAGATCAAAGTCCTTTTCGTCACAGTAGCAGTCCAGAACGAAAGCTCAGGCAGGTAGACTCGGTGAGTAATGTTAAGCGTCTAACCTCGAGCTCAACCGTTGAGTGTTTGGCTGAGAGAGTTCATATAGTGAAGTGCAGATTGCCATCAGGTGTCAGTAATCAGGAGACTGTGAGCGGGTGACTGTGTTGGTGCGGTTGATGACTGTTTCTTTCTGGATTTTAAAAAATAAAATAAAATGCTGATGCAATATTATAAAAAAACAACATAAAACAATCCTTTAAGCCAGGGGTGTCAAACATACGGCCCACAGAGACGTCCAATCCGGCCCGCAGGACGATTTGGGAAAAAATAAATAAATATATATATATATTGTACTGTATGTAATAATAATACATAATTTTGAAAATTAAATAACGTGTAATGGCTACAATATTTAGTTTTTAATTTAAAGCGAAACAAATTTCTCATTTATTTACGTTGATGTTATGCCTCAGGTCGGCAGTAAACACCGCGCGCAGTTTAAAGCCGAGCCCGAGTCGTGAGCAGCATGATGAAAATATGACCGCTGCTTTGTAACGAGTGTGTGGCAAGTTACCAGTCATTTTAAACATGTTCAAAAGAAGAGTTTTGACTCGGAAGAGTCCAAATTTAAGGATAAATTAAAAGGAAGAATCTGAGATCTCAACGTTAAATCACATCTCGTGGCTGTGGGAAATTTTTACAATATTAAATGACATTGTGACGTACTGGACAGCTTCGTATGGAGACAGTATATGAGCGAGGAGTGTGCGATATTTATCATGTAATAATATCCTAACTGTATTGTAACATTGAAAAAAAAAATTCATGAGAGTTTTTCAGTGATGTATTAAGGCTATCAGAATAGTTCTAATTTAGCCTTATTTAAATATGGAGGCAAAATGTCCTGTCCTGAAAATAGTTTTAACAAAGCCAACCGGTTGTGCGTTTCCGAGCAGCACTGACCCATTCATAAAGACAATCCCTGGCTGTTTATCAACAAACATTTAACCAATCAGCTGTTTGAATCAATCTTTTTAACTAAAAAGTCAATGGATCACTCATACAGAAGGGCATTTACTGCCACCTAATGGAGACTTTATTTATCCATGACAATAACTAAAGTTCTTTCTCAAAAAACACAGTAAAAATATGGTAATTATCACTATAAAAATAATAATTAATAAATCAATGAAAAAAATTTACATTATGTGTCAATATTGCACACCACTAAAATAACCATAATCTTAAGTGTTTTAGATTTTTGTAACTTATATTGTAGATTGTATGGTTAATATTACTGTAGTTGTGAGCGAAGGATTTCAATGGTGTCAGGGTTTAACAAAAAATAATTCGGCCCGCACAAGGGGACATTTTCTCCGATCCAGCCCTCAACCTAAAATGAGTTTGACACCCCTCCTTTAAGCTCTGAAAAGAGAAACGGGTTACACCTTTGATCATATGTAGTGTAAAAGCCATAATCAAGGAAATCTTTAAGACGAAATAGTCAAGCCACAATAGTTAATTTCTAATTTCAATGTCTGTCTTTTATGAGCCTGTGTTTGAAATGAGCCTTGCTGACAGCGTGTGATGAGAATCCTCTCCAAGCTTGATACCAAGATCACATCAGTCTGTGCCTGAATTGATTTCTTTTGCTTGAGACATTCGTTTTTTGCTCATATTTCCTATATCTATCTGCAGGTCCCCAGACACCTTCTGAAGATGAAAACCAAGGACATGGGCACATGAAGTAGACGCCGGCTCCAGCTACTCAAGATTTTCAATCAAGCCCTGATGGAATAGCTATTTCCAAAGACGCGCTGGCATTACCAGCAGCCCCAGAGCTGAATCTGTGCTGCTCAAAGACACAACTTCTAAAAGATTTTTCTGTTGCTCTTATTTTTTCTTTCTTTCTTTTCACGCTTGTCACTCTGATAAGAGGATTTTTTTTTTAGGGGGGTTTCACAGACGGGAATAATAGTATAAAAATGACAAACAACTAAATATATGTTGCAGCCACAGATTTTTGATCTCTCAAACAAAAACTAAAAAAAAAATATACACGTGTTTACAAACAGAGAGGATGCAGGGTGTCGCGTCGTAACATTACCTGAACTAGACAGAAAATAAAGCTATGCAGTGAGTTCTCCTGTCCCTCTGTGGGATCCTATCCTGAGGCTGAGAGATGAGTCTGTGCTCAAGCTGCAGATACGTCCTCCTTTGGACTCTGGGTCACAATAGTTCACAACAAAAACCCATGAGTAATGCCTAAAATCAGAGGAAATACAGATGACTGACACTGATGCACAAGCACCAAACACTGACTGTAATTAAACTGGAATTATTGTAAACGGTTTCTTCAGATCTGATTGGTTAATCATAATGTTGTCCCAGGGTCAACAAAAAGATGTTGATCCAGAAACATGTCTCACTTGGCTTCTGCACACCACACCGAGATGATATGCAGACAGACGCCCCTTTTAATATTTTTTTAAAGCCCTTTTTTACCGTTAAGGGCCACGTCTGGATGGCTTTCTTAGACCTTTTCAAGAATAGCATTAGTGATGTAAATAATCAACTCGTTCCTTTCAGTCAGAGGTTCCCTTTCAGTCGGTCACTTCGACGTCACGTCGGTGACCGACGAATAGAAATTGGATGGAAAAGTTCATGGATGGTTCATGCTCTCATTGTGGGAAAATGACCATCTCAGAGTTGTGTCTCCAGGCATGCGCTGGTATTCACAGAGGCCTCCACCACAGGATGGGGCACCACGTACAATGGGCATGCAGTCTCAGGAGTTTGGACGGAACCTCATCTGCATTGGCACATTGGCAGTTGTTTTACGCTCTGACTAAGGGAACCTTTGGCAGAGACGCCCTGGCTCACAGCTGGCCTCAGGGGCTGCGCAAATATGCGTTCCCCCCAGTGAGCCGATTGGATCCGAGCTTCTTTTTCTGCAGCAAGGGTTGGAGCGAAGGCTGTCTCCCTCCACTCTTAAAGTCTACATGGCTGCTATCGCTGCAAACCATGACCTTGTCAATGACAGGTCTATGGGTATGCATTATCTAATCATCAGGTTCCTCAGGGGGGCTAGAAGGTTAAATCCTCCTCGGCTCTCTAGTATACTTTCACCCTTGTGAACCTCCAAGCGCTGCCCTCGGAGGAGGCAGACCCAACCTTACTGTTGCTGTGTCCCTTTCGAGCACTATAGTGTTATGTAGATCGGACACAGAGGACCTGTTCGGTCGGCTTGGTATTATGTCTCCAGCGTTCCTTATCAGTAAATACTGTTCTCCAATTCCCTTGGCAGTCGGATGTTGCGGAGCATCTGACGCTAGGCCCTCGAGACGATGTATCCTTGAGATCCGTTAGAGGGCTGGGAACCCCTGAGTGTTACCAAGAGGATCTCAGGGGGTTACCTTCCCCATTTGAGGGTTCAATCTCCTCCTATATCCATATGCATATGTCTAGTTATTATCTTTAGAGAACAGATTCCGCACGTTCCTCGAACATCCCAGTGTCCAGTTACTTATAGTGGGGTACTGGTCCATGTGCAGAGTCTACCTTCCTACAGACCAAACTCAGGGGGTTGGTGACTCTCACATGGGGCTGGAAGGTACAGTCTCTATGGCACTTTGGTAGGGATCCCTATTCGTCGGTTACTGACGTGACGTCGAAGTGACCGACTGAAAGGGAATGTCTCGGTTATGTATTGTAACCCTCGTTCCCTGAAGAAAGGAAAAGGAGACGTCACGTCCCATCACCATAGGGGTTGTACCGCCGCTAGAGGCAGTAACACTGACTCGGCTCCTCAGCGAAGACCTAATGCACGCTAGATCTGCTGACCTACTTATATTAATCAGCATATGCCAAAGAAATTCATTGGCGTGTTTGCATGCACGCAGAGTTGTTTTGGTATCTCGAAGCGAGATTCCTATTCGTCGGTCATCTCCGTTCCCTTCTTCAGGGAACGAGCCTTACAATAAGTAACTGAGATTTTTTTGATGAGAAAGAGCATCTGCTTTCAAATTCTTTGGGTCAGGACAATGGAAAATAGTGATATTGAAATGTAGGAAAAACAAAGCCCATCAGGCTTGTCAAGAGTTAAGTATCTTAGCCTCCCAGAGGTACTGAAGATTCTTATGATTGTTAAGTACGGTGAAGGGAAGAGCTGCTCCCTCCAGCCTGTGCTTCCATTCCTTAAGCGCCACCTTAATGGCCAGCAATTCTCTGTTGCCAATGTTATAGATACTATCCCCTGAGCTGAGCTTGTGAGATAAAAAAAAAACATGGATGGAGTTTGGTGAGATTTTCCTGCTGCTGGAAGAGCACGGCTTCAACTCCAGTTGTAGAAGCATCTGATTACACTAACAAGTGCTTTTCAGGATTTGGATGAATGAGGAGCAGGGTGTTAGTAAAGGCTTTCTTGATAAGTGTTGTCATACAGGGTTAACTGCAACTGTAGTTTTTGCTCTAATCCTTTTTGGTTGGTGGTGAGAAGTGAGAGTTCATTCCATCCACTGGCAGCGGGAAGCGTTCTACATTTGAGAGAATATTCATGTAAAGGCATTTAACCCTAAAAGAGATGGTACTCTGATAGTTGTCCACCAACAAATGTAATGGTGTGGAGATACGGTTACATTTCGAGCACTAGGGACATTGGAGAGTCTACCAGTTCCTGGAAGAGATCAGATTTGCTCACTGTGACTCACACAGAAGGTAGAGTTGAAATTAACCAGTTTATTAACAGGTATAAGCAGATATGGCAGTTTGGGGTGTAGGCAGGTACATTTTGAATGCAGTAGAATGGTTTAGTGGGCCAATGGTGATTTAAAATGAATTGTTTTTAAAGTGAAAAATGTTCTGTTGTCGTAAGTCCAAATTAAGTAAGTCCAAATTTGAAATTCTTGTTGAAAATCACGAAAGCTGTGTCCACTAGGCTAAAGAGGAGGGGAGACTGTCCAACGTGTCATTAGTGTTCAGTTCAAAAGCATAAGCATGTTCTGTCCACGTCAATGCTCTGATGGCATGGGTGCATATGATATAGACAGCTTGCATGTTTTGCAAGGCACTGTGAATGCTGGTTTTAAAGCAACATATGATCCCCTCCAGATGACATGCGTTTCAGCAGGATAATGCAAAACCACATACTGCAGCTATTACAACAGCATGGCTTTATAGTAGAAGAATCTGGGTACTAAACTGGCCTGCCGGCAGTCCACGTCTTTCAACTATAGAGAACATTTGGCACATCATTAAACAATAAAAAAGATTACCACAAACTTTTCATCAGCTGTAAACCTATATTAGACAATAATGGGACCAAATTCTAACACCAAAATTCCAGAAACTCAAACCCTCTATGCTCAGACATCTTCAATTGGCTTGTGTGATATAAAAGTCTTTTTGTTTTAATGTTATGCAAATGTAAAAAACGTCTCATTTTCAGAATTCGGGTTGTACAATCTACCCCACTGCCAGGGTATGTTTTAACACATACTGGGTTAAGTTGTAACAGTTGTGATGCCGGTACTGTCACACCACAGGGCAAAGAAGTCACACCAGACTCTCTTCAATTATTTTAAATAATTAATTAACTTTAACTATATGTAAGTCTAAAAGTTTTTTTAAAGAATCTAGTGAAAGAAAGAGGACACAAAATATAGACAAAAAAAACTAAAAACGGAGTGGCTAACAGTAAATAGAGATCATGCATAGGTACTCCAGTGCTATTCCCAATAGGGTCTGGCTGCAAACAAATAAGTTTCCAGTCGTTTGTTTGCATTGCCAAAGATGCTGTATTGAAGCTGATAAATGCTTTAAAGTACCACTGCCAAAAAAGATGCAGTAATGATGCTGTTTAATGTACTTTAGTAGTATAACCAGACAGTTATTTTTTGCTGCTTGTTTACCATAGGATTATAATGTTGTACTGTATCATTCAAGTAGGCTACAGCTATGTAACATGTAACAGTCTTTATTACAATATTTTAGCCATATATTATTACAAACTAGCAGTAAATAAACATAATAACGATAACAAAAAATAAATAAAATAAATACAAATTTAAGAGAGATATATATAGTGTCACGCTGGGTGTCAGGGAAGAGACAGGAAACGTGCGGCTCCAAGATGGTGGTGTGTTAAGACAACTTTTTGTAGCTCGGCTGACGAAATTGTTATAACTTATGTATACTGTCTTCTTTTAACTGGCTACCTTACGCATCCGGTGTGTGCTTTACTGAGGATGTAATTGGAGCATAAATATGCCGGAAAACGAGCAAAAAACGGATGTTTCTGTGGAAATGCACGACTACGCACTTTCTGCTGTTGCTGACCCCGGT
>JAUCNO010000386.1:11637809-11648970 GCA_032353835.1 Enteromius viviparus | reverse complement strand
AGTGATCTAATGTTTAGGAGCCCAAGCTTTAAAAATGGTTTCTGTTCATCTATTTTGTTTTTTTCTGGTTTAATTTCAATCAGATTTTTTCTAGATCCTGCATTAAGTTTATGTTTTGACCTCCGTCTGCCGCAGCCTGGTGTCGTTCACCCCCGCGTGCAGGACGATCGTGCCGACGCTCTCGCCTTCCTTCAGGATCGCTGGTATCTGTGCAGAAACATCGAGAACCCGAGCGCCAGGAAAACAGTGCGTGTGTCCTCCCCTGCGCTCAAAGGTAGACACAAATTCGCCATTAAAGCACATAAACGTGAGTAAACAATAGTAGTGTGTGAGTTGTGTGTAGACAATGCAAACAAGGTTAGCAGCGACCACTCTGCTGCTGCTAATGAGCTAAAGCTAGCGGAGTCAGGAAATCAAAACTAAAATAATGATAACAAAGCAATCCGGTTGTTTTTGTTGTAAAATATAATAGGTGGTATATTCACACGTTATAAGAAGCAAAAAATATGGTTTATAAAATAGGTTTGTGATTGAAAGTAGACAATAAGAAATTAACTTAAGGGAGCTCTCGTCTGTCTGTCTGTCTCGCTGACACGTCACTTCCGTCACATCACTATAAACATTCCCATGTGCTACAGACACAAAGATTTATTACTGTGTTGAGAAAAAAAAAGGAAAAAGTAATCACCCTCTAACTAAATCACTGCAGTTCAAGGTAAAATTAGAGTTGAGCTGATTAAACAGCCAGATCGCTCAATACCAGTCTCATCCAGAGAGAGAAATACATTAGAGGAAGTCATTCATTAGGAACGGGCCAATGCTGTCTTTGAGGTAATAACCTCACACTAGTTACAGACTTCAGTGTCTCATGATTTAAAGAGCAGGAGGGACGCCTCATTACAGCACTGCTTCACTAGGACTTGGTCTAGTCAAGTGTTTCTTCCCACATGCTCTCATGACATAAACGTAGCTGCACATGAAATACGTACCAACAAGTACATATTACTGCAGTTTCCAAAAAATATGAACACTAGAGGCAGTAAAACTTTTTTCACACAACTTTACAGAGTTTCAATTAATATAGTGTAATCTTTGCACAATTACTCAAAGAATATCATGTTATGACTTCAAAACAATATTAATATTCTGGGAGATTTGAGTTTTGCTGCTTTTGAAGGTTATCATCACACATATCCAGCTTCATATCTCTGTGTTTTCAGACGGTAGGTTTGTCCAGAGATGAGCTCCAGTTCATTCCTGTGTAACTACGCTTCAACAAAACACTTTAGATCCGTGTAAAAGAAAGTGGAAATGACACGGTTACATCAACAAATGTGTTTTATACTACGGGGCGGTGAATGCTTGAATCTGATTGGCTGACGAACGTTCTGAGGTGTGCAATTATTTTCAAGGAAACGCACAGCGAACGTAGTTCCAGGCAGCTCTCTTGACCGCATTACAGTTCCATATCACTTCGCATAGTTAACTGTAATAATCACACGTCCTTGAACACACACCACGGTTACACACTCACACAAAAACGTGTTGTCAGCGCTGCTCTGACGATTTTATCAGTTAGTCTAGTGTAGCAACTTAAAGGCTACACATGACATTTCTCACTAGCGAGGTAATAACAGCGCTGCATCTTAAAGCAGACTTACAGTTCAGAGACGGTGCTTCAGAAGAATGTTGAGGGACAAACAGAGGTAGCCTAATTCATACAAGCGCTCTCTCTTTGTTTCTCTTTCTCTATGTCTCTGTCTCTCTTTCTAATAACTTCATTATTAACTGTATTAGTCTGTTATCAATGGCTCAAGGCTTCATTGCCAGCTTTAAAATGAGGTTTTGAAACTAGTAAAAGAGTCGTTGGATGAGATGCAGAAGAAATAATCTTACTCACAATAGCGATATAAGTAGAAAAACCGGATGGATGGCCCGTCATCAATTATTCCTTACTGATATCACTCAAGCATTTGTTAACACTCAGGTAGGTTTAGGGTTGATTTGGTGTAGGGCATATTTCCAACCGCAGCAATACATACCTATATCAACACAACAGAAATGAGAAAATAAATATTTCATCAATTATTTATTAATTGTTTACATGTTAAATGTAATGCCTTATATATATTGTATATATTGTTATATTGTAGTCTCTATTATTATAGTTTTTATGTAATATAATTTGGAATTTATTGAGGTTGTGGTTAAGTGTCAGTTAGCTTAATGACACATTGAATACTAAAAGTAAATCACAAAATAAAATACAGAATAGAATGTTAATTAATACATTGTTAAAATAATGTGTGTGTGTATATATACAGTATATATATATATACGTATATATTCATTATTATTATTACTTATTTATTTATTTATTTATTTTTTTACTAAAAAGACATCCTGACTCTCCCTTTAATTTCTAAATATTTATATTAAGATTTAAAAATAACTTTAGGAAGGTAATCTCAAGTGAGTGCACGTATGGCCCAATGACACAAGACTTGGATCTGCCGCTGAAGACGGCTCCTTTAATCAAACATGTTTAAAACGAGCCAGTAAATGAGCCACGCTCTAAAATAGTTAAGAAGCTCCCTGCCAGAAGTATTTGGCCACCTCTCAGGAAGCACTGACCTCTACTCCCTCTCACATTCCAGCACGCTCATTTGTGAATTTTGTTTCCTGACCCTTCACGCTGCATGTGACTGTGCACAAATTGTGCCCGTCACAGTTAATTAAAGTGAAATGTGTAACGGTGGCAAAGCTGCAAAGTCAGGTTTACCTACAGCGGAGTTCTGCCAAGCGGCCGTTCTGGCTCTCAGGGCACTCAGACGGCAGTAAACAGCTTTTAAATGGCACAATCATTCACAGACCACAGATGAGGATTTCTCAGAAATAAAGGGATATTTAGTGCACAAATAAGTCAAGTTTTGTTTACCACCTGCTTTCTGCCGATATAATAACCCTACATTAATTGCACTATAAAGGCAAAATTGTGCATGCAGCACATATTATAATAATAAGCTTCATTTGCATAGAAAGAAGGTGTGAGATTTCATCAACAGGAAGATACTGTCCTTAGCAGCATAATTCATCAAAACATGATTCACAGAATTAACCAAATGAAAGAATGAACAAAAAAAATGACTAATTAGATGGAGGGGAAAAAAAGTATTCCTACAGTACTTGACAAAAGTTTGGAAATATGATTTTTTTTTTTTTATGTTTAAATGAAGTCCAATATGTTCGCAAGGTAGAAATTAATTTGCTCAACAACAAAAAAACTTAAGACTCTTAAAACGTTAAGACTCTTAATGTGAGAAATGTTCAGTTCAGCACCAAAACATGTTTATTAAAAAACTATATCTTCTGTCGCTGGACTTAATTGTAAACCAAACAAACAAAGATGAAAAAAGATGTCCTTTTATCTCAAGTCATTTCCATTCCACACTTTCCTGCAGAAGCTTTGATGTCTCGTTCAACTCATACTGTTTCCTCATTACTGTTATTACAGGGGGATTATTATGATATGAAATTAATAATTTCTCCAGATGTGTAGAGATCAGAATGAAGCATACTCTCTTTGAGAGAAAACATTCAGCTCATGTTTTATTTGAAGGAAAACTTCAGATTTAGAGTAATATAGAGGCACATGGATTTGATTTATTTCTTTACTCTATATATCTCACTAAATTATATATTCCTCTTATACCCCCCTCTTTCAATAGGTCTTACATTATATATTCTTCATTAATATATATATGTATTATATATATATATATATATATATATATATATATGATACACCGCACAGTGTAAAACAGTGCTTGGATTGTAGCATTTTATCAAAGCGTTGTGTAACACAGAAGCTTACAAATTTCTCTAATGATCACAAACCTGAACCACAAATGCAAAGAAGTTCTTGCTGAATGTTCCAGACTCGCCTTGATCTCAATAAAGCCACAAGTATTAGGCCCATTATTTCATATTAGCGTAGAAATTATGTCCCAGTTTCCAGCCTGACATTTCATCCCTCTGTGCCCTTTAAAATGAGTTCTGGAAACAGTTAAGATCAAGGCTGTGTTTTCTTCCGCTCGTGAGCTACGCTGGGCTGTAAACATACGGGCTAATTCTTCTTTTAATTGCACATTAAATTATATTGTGATTTAGAGTTGCAGGAAATATCTAAATCTATCTATCTGCATTTGATTGTTTATTCTTCAAGACTCTCGCAGGTTTAAAGACATTTAAAAAATAGATAGATATAGTTCAATATTCATTATTTTACAATGCATATATTTATTTTATTATTATAAAATATCAGTTGAAATACTTGAACTTTGAGATGCAATTAAAAATGTTATTGTCATCTTGACAAATAATAAGCTAATTATAATTCTAATTAATCTCCATCCCAACTGATGATGAGACAACGAATCACAAATACCGTCAGAAGTCCTTCCAGTGTTTTTTTTTCTCTCTCTTTTTTTCCCAACTGAATAATAAAAACATTGACAGCAAATCTGTAATCTCTAATCTTAAAGCCCGAGACTTCCCTGTAAGATCAGCGCATGTCACACTGTGCCTCATGAATCTGATAAACGTGACTATGATATGCTACAATTAAACAGTAAACCGTCATCGTTGTGTGCTAGTGCTCAACAAATAAATGTGCAGCACATTCAACTATATTAATATTAATATTTCATAATATTTCATTCATTCAGATCAAGGATATGTTATTGTAGTGTTCCATATATTTTTTTGAGCAGTATATATATATACGTATATATATATATATATATTGGGGTTATTTTTAATATAAACTGTGTGTGTAGTTATATAATATACACACAGTACAAACTCAGAAGCATGAAGAACTTGTGCCCAGCTGCTTCAGTTCATCCACCACTCGACAGGAGAGCAAACAGAATTAGTCAAATCATGGCTGGCACTAATGAAGAAAAACACTCAACCATTTCCTTTACGGAGGTAAAGGCCAATCACAGGTCGCCAAAACTCTCGGAAAACAAGGACTCAAGTTTGGTGTCACATTTCACTGAACCTCGAGGAGAGCAGGGCAAATCTTCTCTTGATGGTTTCTGTGCACGAGGAGCTTGTATTTAGCCAGCCCAGATTCCCCGTCCATCCCAGAGACACAATGCAACAACAAACGAAGCCTGACTGGTTGCGTCCACGGGTGAAAACACAAGCTAATCCCAGTAAAAACAAGGCTGTCTTTGGGGTCCCATCACAGCAGGCTTCAGCTTGTGAATTTGGCCGGTCTGCCATGCTGTTAAACTCTAAACAAAACATTGAAGAAGGGGAATTGCAGGATTCATCAGCCTGATCTTGTAAGTAATTCCTTTCCAGGGTCAAGCACAGCACTTTCATCGTAGGTCTGTCAGACCTCAACATGGAGCGCTTCCAGAAGGGTTGTCCTGATCAGAGCCCAGTCAGACAAACAACTTTTTTTTTATTATTCAAAATGTTATAATTCATAAAATATATATTTTTTACATTTGTATTTTAGGTCAATAAAAAGATCAGGCATCTCTCTCACAATAAAATGTAACAAATACAATAAATGCGTATTATGGGTATTATCTGTTTGAAGCTCCATTTTGTTTTGTTTTTTACATTTTTTTAGATTTTATTTATTTTATTTCGGTCATAGTGTGTGTGTAGATGTGAACATGTGACATGTTAAAATGGCAGTAGTTTAGAGCCAGCGGCCCATATCCAGTGTTTATGTGTCATGCTAATTTCCTTTGTGCGTGCACGTGTTAAAAATGACAGAGAAGCCCTTTTTTATCTTCTGGTCCTCATTTGGTTTGGACCACTTTGATTAAATCTGTCTATGTGCCACCTAATCTCAATATATATACATATAAACGCAAAATATATTCTTATATTCCTAATTACGGGTGTTCTGTGTGATACTGCATTTTGTAATAAAACGTTTTTTTTTTAACAAAAAAAAACAGAACAAAAAATAAATAAATAAAATATAAAGTTAAATACATAGTTTTCAGATTCACCTGGGGCCACTCCATGCTCTTTTTTTTTTTGTTTGTAAAGAAAACTCGGGGCTAGTTAGTGTGGAAGTGCTGCACGAGCATGACTTTAACTCAGTATAAACACATTCAGCTGCTATCAGCCGGGACGCAGCTACAAGTCTGGAGTCTTTAGATAAAGCTTGGAAATTGTTTCTCAAGAGCTCAGTGTTTTTAAAGAGCATGTAGCCTTTCTTTGAGGTCTCATCACAATCACTTGATACACAGAGGTATATACAGTAGGACAGCGTTTACAGGGTCCCCAGTTTAAGAATGAGTGATACTTCAATCAGAGCATCTTCCCTACACAGCACTTACACGCCAGTGAATGCAAGCAGCCATTAGTGCTGTTCATGATTAATGACACCGTTTACTGTCTTTAAAATCAGAAATGTTTACTCTTGCTTACCTCAGGCAGGTTAGACTGGATGAAGCAGGCCACTTGTCTGCACAATTATGTTGTTTCTTGTGTGTGTGTGTTTGTGTGTGTGTGTGTGTGTGTGTGTGTGTGTGTCTTTTGGTCTGTATCCATGTTTTGGATTAATATGCTGTCAGTGTTAAGTTACTCAATATTATAGGAGGGTGAGACAGTGGGGTGCTGTTTGTTTCTGATGCTCACTTTGAAATGTTTTTACCATATCCCAATATTTTTGCATATCATTTATTGTTCATGTCACAGGCTTAGACATTAAATTCAAGAATAAAAAAATGCATCAGAAAATATATGAAATTACATAATGAAATTGCATATTAAAATATTACATTTATGTATTATGATAATAATCTGAACAATTTTTCTGTATTTTTATAATTGAGTTAATTCATACATTTTTGTCATTATTGCATTATTATTATTATTTTAATTAATTGCTATTTTTGAATACATCTGATTATTATTATTTTTTAGTTTTAGCACCCCACTTCAATAAATGTGAGAATATGAGAAATTAACGTGTGAAATGTTTCTTGTGAAACTAGCTGAAAGTAAGTTAGTTTGGATTATTCTGGTTGAATTTTTCATTTCAAAAGTGTTTTAGTTTACTATAATAACTCTGCTTCAGAGGGTTTAAAAAAAGAAACACAGAATGTGAGCATTGTAAGCTTTTAATGTTGGTTCTTCTAATGGCTCAAAACTGCTCAAACCCCTGAAGTGTCTCAGCCTCTCAGAAATGTGCTCTGGGGAGTGAAACTCTGGATTTCCTCTGGTACGGTCACCCGTGAACAATTTTGTGTAGGTCGGTAAAAGCACACATCTTTTTTCTTTTTACTTCACCCTGTAAAAGGATGCTGAGAATGGGATTCTGCAAGTAAACGCAATCCGTGGAGGAGAAGGAATGGAAGCAATTACCGGTGTGGGAGTTCTTGGATGGCATCCGCCGAAGCCCCTGGCCATTAAAAAAGCATCGTCCCTGATGTGGGAGGCAGGTCATGATAAACTGCCCCCTTGTGGATCTCTCATAAGGAAAGATGTTACGATCTTATTCGCATATTAAAATTGTCAATCTGCTTCGCTTTGACACTCATTGACCTTATCGACCCAACACCAGCGCTGTGTAATCAGTGTTTCAGTGATCTGCAGACAAAATCAATAGAGAAATATATTTCTGTAAGCACCAGCAGCACTGTTGCAAGGCACTTGCCAAAATTTCCTTGAGAACAGACGGTGACCCTCTTTTAGAAACGTAGAGTCCACTTTGTTGACTGATGCACATTGAGCACATTTCTACTGAATCATGGCCCTTTTTTTACTTGAAAAGCTTCCAGATCTTTCATAATCTTTGGTTTTCTGCTTATGTCAAATTCCACCAAATATAATATACTGAGATTCAGAGAAATAATTCTCCAAAAAATTAATATTCAGTCATCGTTTACTGACAAGCAGCTCCAAATCTGTATGAATTTCTTTGTTCTGCTGAACACAACGGAAGAGATTGTAAAGAAAGTTTGTAACCGGGCTGTGCATCACAGTCTCTGCCAAAACGTTCAAAGAATCCACGATGTCCTTCATATAGTCAAGATTTCCACTTACTGCAAAAGCTAAACACCCCATAACAAGACTGGTCCACCTCCTGGTTTGACCACAGGACCATGCTCATGAGCTTTGGTGTTTTTGAACCTGACATAGCGCTGATCCATGGGTCTAAACAGTTACAGCTGGGTCAGATCACTCCATGAGTTCTCTTTTAGAACTCCACAGGTCTAAACAAATTAATAATAGTCCAGTATTGAAGACATTTTATGTTCTTCTTGGGCAAGAGAGGCACTCAGCAAGGTGCTCTGGCATGAAGGCCATGCTTGTTCAGTGTTAATTCTATACTCTCATTGAAATGTTTATTACTTCTTTCATCAGACTATCTTTCAAGCCTGTGGCAGTAAATTGGATGTTTTTTTTGTTGCTCAGTTGCTTAAACATTTTATGATATTGTGCTTTTTCTTGAATGGCCTCATTGTTTGTTTTGGTACATTGGGTGGGCAGGCGGAGCTGTAGAGCCACACTATTACAGTACAGAGATGAACATCCCACTGGCTTCAATATAAGCTGTTAAACTAACCAGGAAGTTTTGGGTTCTCATTTTATAGTTCAGGCCGTATACACCAGGCAGTTTGAAGTGAAATTAAATATGCCATAGACGAAAGCAGAGGCTTTCTGTATTTTGTTGTTTAATTTATTTACCTTTTGGACTATATTTGCCGTTTATTCTTTAGAAGAGGTGGTTTATTTGTCGTTATTTGGTTACTCATATTTGTAAGAGGGCTGGCCACCTGAAGACTGTGTATTGTGTGTTTTATGTTTCATGTTTTTATGGTGCCGGTTGTTGTTTACGACTGTACGTGTGTTTGTATTGCATTGTGTTATGAATGAGGTCTCCTGATAGCAAAATAAATCTACCTTTGGTACAAATAATGTAACCCAAACCTGATGATTTTATAGTATAATTGTGACCAAATGAAAGTAGAGACAGTTGCAGGGTATTTATTGGCAGAAACTTGCAGGTCAAAACAGGCAATGGTCAGGGACAGCAAACAAGAACGTCAGAGAGGAGCAAAGACAGATCCGGATACCATGCAGGAGGTCAGGCGATTTGCGAACAGAGTCCGTGAAGAGCAGAAACAGTAATCAGTGGTCGAAAAACAAGCAAGGTCGGCAGCGGGAAATCCAGGAACAAAACAATGACGGGAAACACTCGGGAAAACGCTTACAGAGGTAGGACGAACCGTGCACAATGATGAGCAGGGAACACTGGGAAATAGGGGGTATAAATACAGGGGTTAATCACATGAAAGGGGAGGAGAACATATCAGTTGCTGGGGCAACACATGAGGTGGGCGGAGACAGGAAGCACAGGTGACAGAACATTCAAGGAGTGGAAAAAGACAACACACAACACAGAGGCTGGAAGTGCTACACTAAAGTCCAGCTGGCACTTCCAGCAGATTATCACAATAATCACCTACATGTAAAAAGATCCAAGGGAATTTTGATTTCTCCGTTCATGGCTCTTTTAACAACTTACTATACAAATAAGTCCCCTGAAGTGCCACTATTATGGGTTATGAAGGGTTCATATTTTGTTTCTGGGATTCCCAAACAGCAGGTTGACATGCATGGAAGATAAAAACACTTTCTTAAAATATACATTTATTTTTTCCTCATTTTTTTCAGCAACTCCCAAACAAACAAATAAATAAATAAATTATTTTCACGACGAGAGATGTTTTGTGGCATTGATTATTATGTGTGGAACATTACACCATCAAGACAACACATTCATTCATCAGTTTCTCCAGCAGTAATCACTCTTTTACCAAACTGTAAGAAGTTATAGACTGTGTAATGAAAGCAATCATAAAACTACACACACGAGACCGAGCGATGTGTAAACCAAATGTAGATTAGTACCATCTCTGGTCAAGAGGAAACACAAACATCCGTCAGGTTTACAGCGGCAGACCTCTTTTCTTCTGCACCAATAGATGCGTACCGCCGGGGCTTCCTCAATCACTTAATAGTAGTGACTAAAATGGTAATGTACTCATTTATCCTGCATTAGTTCCTGCATAGTTATCTATTAATTATGAAACAGGTGCAGCTACTAGCAGATATGTCTAATTATTGTAATCACATGTGGGTAACTTCAAGATATCAAAAGGAAGCAAACAACTTTTCATATTAGAGGTAGTATTTATAAACATTAGTTAAATATAACTTATTATGAATATTGTGATAATAATATAATATAGTGATAATAACAAATAGTTATGTTTGTATTAGTCCATTCATGTGTCTAATAATACTGCAAAAATGCTTTTCTAGCTTGTAGATTATTGTCTTGTTTTACATCTAATTTTTTTTTTTTAATCAAGAAGGATTTTTTAGGCACGTAGAAATTACTGTCGTGTTTTCAGGTTACTATGGAAATGTTACAGATTAAGTTACCTTATTCAAAATGTATAAAAGTATAGTGTAAATATTTGAGTTACTTTAATAAAAGGATAGTTCACCCAAAACTTCTGAGATTAAATACTCCCTCTAAAGTCATTCCAAATCCATACGACCTTTGCTCATCTTCTGAACACAAATAAAGATATGAAGATCAGAAACCTAGCAAAGGGTCCTCCTAAAGCACCGTTGTGGAGAGTATCACATACATAAACAGAATATCATTCTGTGTCAGCACTGTGCCACTGTTCAGCAAAATAAACCTGCTACTGTCTGTAATTCATTATGAATCAAACAAACAAAAGAAAGAAAATCTCTTGCTGCTTTAGACTGAATCACTTTCATAACTTTAATAGGAACAGATCTGTATCTGCACAGAGAAGACTGTAAAGTGTGCTGTAACCGGTGCAGTGCCTCTTTATCGTGTTCATTGTGCTTACGCTGTGTCTCCAGCCAGCATGAAGCTTTCAAAATGACAATAACCCAAACTGTCATATGGCCGTTTTACACCAAAACCCTCATGCTGACATATGCATACAGCTATTTACCGCCAACCATTAACCACAAAGGCTGTTGGCAGCTGTTACGACCCCACTTAGTCTAGGGATGCAGGGGTCTAACATAAATTAGAAATAGACTTTTGAAAATCATGCATACGACAATG
>JAUCNO010000386.1:11547497-11557887 GCA_032353835.1 Enteromius viviparus | reverse complement strand
CGACTCTTGTTTTTGATAGACAATAACTTTATTAATCGTGCACTGTCAGCGTCATAACTTTGCAGATAGTTTATGTTTACATACAGCTACATGACACACTGCATGAACAATAATTTTTGAAAAAGCATAATAGGGGCACTTTAAGGCCCAGAAAGTTAGTTAGTATTAGGGTTGCAAAAGACTGGAAACTTTCCATAGGGAATAAATGGGAATTTATGGGAATAAACTGGAAATTAGCAAAATTACTGGAGCTCGGAATTTACCTGACAAAAAACGTAAACGTCTTTCAGACGTCTGTCAGTTTTACATACATTCTAAGTCAACATAAGTAAACATCTTAAAGACATCTTCTAGACATCTATTTGACATCTAAAAGGAGACGTCCAATAGACGCATTGCAGATGAGCAAACAGACTAAATAATATGTCTTGCAGATGTAAATGCAGACGTCAAATAGATGTCTCCTAGATGTTCTTGTCCTATCAGGGTTGAGTAAGTAAGGTCGCCAGATTACATTGCAGTAACAGTTACGTGATTTTGTTAGCGTTGTAATATGTTATGACTGATATCTAAGATAAAGATTGTTTAACACTTTTTTATTAGCAGCAATTATACCAATAATAAACAATCAACAAAGCTGCTTTGTTTCACATTTTATCAGAAATGTGCATCTTCTGATAGATCCTGTTTAGATCTATTTCATGAGCTCTGCTGTAGTTATGACCATCATATCACATCGTCGCCCTCTGCTGATGGTCACCTTCAGACAGTGTTGTCTATTAACAAATTAAACCTCAAATTAACGCTTTAAAGGGGCGCGTCGCGTCGGACGCGTCGCAGAGGTCTTTGATTGGTCGACTGGGTGACTACGTCAGCCATGCAGTTTGGAAGTACACGCTGAGTTACTAGAAGACTTTGAAGTGTGTAATATGATACACGCGCGCGTGTTAAATATGAATATAGACATATGAACAACACTTGACTGCTTCTTCGCAAGCGTCCAGGTGAAATGTGTGAGCTTGTTTGAGGAAGTGAGTGTGTGTGTGTGTGGGTGTGTGTTTGGTGATGGCGTTTCGCAAAACGTTCATCTCCCACAAGGCTTATTATTAACGGCAACGACTCCGGTTTAATTCCGGGTTGCACGGTTAACAAGAACAGACTTGTGTTGATCATGATCATGAGCGTGGCGCGCGGAGTGCTCGTGAGGACCGGAAGGATTCTCGCTCAGCCTCGCGAGGTGATTGCGAGGCCGATCAAGCGTCTCTCCCCCCGGGTTTCTTTTACCCAGACCCGCTCGGGGTGCTCTGATGGGCCCGGTGCTGATCGGGCTGAAGTACGGCTGAGTCGGCTTGATGCTGAAGACAAGGGTAGGTGCATCAAGTTCATCGGTTTCTACAGACGCCTAGAAAACACCTGGCTACACCTCACAGGTGTATCTGAGCCGTTAACTCCCCAAACCTTTAAAAACGAAAGCGAAGGGTTTTTTTGTTCTTTGGGTTTTGCATAGCTTACTGTAAGTTGTATTTACATCGCTATGAAAGTGATGGAATACTAAATTGTAAGGCACATATAACATATGATCACCTCTTTATGAGATATATACACTACCGTTCAAACATCAGGGGTCAGTAAGATATTTAATGGTTTTTAAAGATGTTTCTTCTGATCATCAAGGCTGCTTTATTAAATTAAAAAAAAAAATGATATTGTGAAATAATATTTCAATTTAAAATAACTATTTTATTATGTAATCTATTTTAAAATGTAATTTGTTCCTGTGATACAAAGCATAATTACTCCAGTCTTCAGTGTCACATGATCCTTCAGAAATTAGTTATTTTAAATTGAAATAATATTTCATAATATTACATTTTTTCTGGATTTTTAATCTAATAAATGCATCCTTGATGAGCAGAAGTAACATCTTTGAAAACCATTAAATGTCTTACTGACTTCATATTTGAACGGGAGTGTGTGTAAAGTTGTGTATATATTGAGAAATACTGGAAATAAAGCAAGTGTTGTGACAAGTCTCTGTATACTTAGAAAGGTTTTCTTTTATTTTAAGTAAATTGAATAGAAAAAGAACAGAGAATGTTGTTATTAGAGGGAATATTATTTATTTAAATAAACATTTTTTATATATTAAACATTATTTATACATATATTTTTTAATCCTCTTTTAATTTTGGGATGTGGAACAATGTGGCAAACAATGTTTAACGGAACAATGTCCGAGGAGGGATCATCTCTCTCTGATCACACCAGACGATATCATATATCAGCGTGACGGTGTGATACACAATGCTTTGACACAGGTGTGCTGCTCATCCGTTATCTCTTACACTTGTACCCTTTATAAGCACCATGAAAGGAAGTGTAGTTTACAAAATAAAAGTTTGTTTTTAGATCAGATTAAAAACTTTATATTCAAGATAAATCATTTTGATAATGACAAGCTCTTATGAGGATAAAAGGACTCTTTTCTGAATGTCATGTGGGTCAGGATACAGATTTTATATCTCGCATTGAGTGGCGACTCCAACCAAAATTGTACATCATTTCAAACACTCAATCATATTATAATATTTAAATGAGATGCATAATAACGCTGCAAGCCACACTGGTCACATTTAGTATTTTCACGAACAAAATCCCATCATTTCACATAATACATGTGACCTGGAGTTTCACAAGAGTGAAGTACTTCCTCCGATGTTTGCTACAGTTGCAGTCACACGCTGACCAACACAAAGTTGCTTGGTTGAAAGATCAGTGACTTCAATGTGGGATGCACACAAGACACGAAGCACACGTTTCGCCAAAATTTTAAAAAGAGGTCCTTATTGTGACCACACAAATATTACAAGAACATATTAATGGGATGTACTGTAACAGCCCATGTGAAGAATCAATCGCACCCAAAATACGTTTTTGCTTCCATGATATGTGTGTGCTGTATATGTTTATTATGTGTGTGTAAATGCACACGCATACAGGGCATATTTTGAAAATATATTAAAGTAAATTTTATATACAAATATATTTAATAAGTAAACATAACCTATTTTTCATCTGTGGTCTGGTTAGGTATCGTGGAAGTGCTGCTGTGTCGTGAAAGGGCGAGGAACTCTCTGGGTCGTGTGTTTGTAGGTCAGGTGAGTGTGCAGAAGACCCCCTGTCCTACAGCATCAATCTCAAACGTGCAGAAGATCTACTTCCTATCCACCCCCGGTTTAGACCCGAATGATAAATGATGATAAAGCTCTCAGTTCTCAGTCTTACTGGTGCGTTAAAGTGCCCCTATTATGGTTTGTTGATCTTTTAGCACTGAGTATAACTCTTTCTATCAAGCCTTTATAATACATTATATAGGCTATACATATTTTTAAGGCATTAATGAATGCAAAATGCATTAAAAATAACTTTATAATATGATGCATCATCTCGTGAATATTCATAAAAACCATTATGTTATAGCTTTTAAGAGTATGATCACATCATACTTACACATTACAACACACTGGAGTTCTGATGATTATATTTATCATATTTATAATGCATTATAAGTCTCATATCTTGCCCTATTACTGATGCTACTTCACTTAAAGCAGACAAATACCATTCATAAGCAATGATAATAACATTAATATTTTTTTTCTTAAACTGCCATAAGATCAGATAACACTCCAAACCAAAATATAAATCTTTTATTACCTGTTATAGATATATATACCTATTATCTTTAGCTTTAATTCTCTTGCGTAATCGATGTTCCATTTCTGTCTGTTTCCAGAAAGAAGTAGAAGAACCCTTCTTATGTTTGTGTTTGATCAGTTTATCAAAAGAGAGTCTGGCAAAACTGTGTCAGGCCTTAAATAAATAACACCATTCCGGTCATATCTCTCTCAGAATTGTTTCTGGAATCAATATCCTCTGTTCTCTGTGTGTAGATGAGAGAGCTGGTGTCGTCGTTGCATCATGACGAAGCGGTTCGTGTGGTGATCTTCAGGAGTCTGATACCTGGAGTCTTCTGTGCAGGTTTCTAAAGGAAACCAAAAGCATCATTAACAACATGCTTCTAAAGGTGTGTGAGTACTGACCGGTGTTGTTGATAGGGGCGGATCTGAAGGAGAGAGCTCAGATGAGTAACCCTGAGGCAGAGCTGTTTGTACATGGCCTGCGATCACTAATGAATGACATCGGTGAGAGATTCATTCATTCATATTTCAGTCCTGCTCAGAAGGTGATGATACAGAGCTCTGTGTTCTGATAGTGGAGTTGTTTGCTTGCTGCAAATGTTGTGAATGATTGGATATGAATAATGATAAACACACGGCAGGAGCATTTTCTCTGTGCCCTCAATTTTTGCATAGCTCTGCCTGTAATGTTTCAGGAAAGGCCACTGTGTTTTTTTAAGCAGAAGGTTGAGGCTGTAAAATTTTCTAGCAGCATTTTTATCAGAAATACAGATTTTATCGAGTTGAATCACATTCTAAATAAAAGCTTTTGTTTGCACAGTATATGTGTGTGAGGTGTATATTTATGTATATATAAATCCTCACACATGCATGTGTATATATATTTAAGAAAAATATATAAGAAATATTTTATATATTATATATATGTGTAAATATTTAAAAAAATGTAAATATTGTATGTGTGTGTGTTTTTATATACATAATACATTTAAACCGTGTACACATTATGTAAACAAATATTTTTATTTTGTATGTGATTAATTATTTCACAGCACAGAAGAGTGAAATGCTTCTAATTTGAAACATTATGAATATATATTAATTATAAACAACTTCATTAGCACAACAAAAAAATAATATTCTTTGTGGTATAATGTGGTGAGCACATACAGTATCTGTGTAACATGCTTCCAGTTACTGCATCATTTTCCTCCGTTACAAAAAATGCAACACTCTATAATTGCATCACTCAGGAAGTGACATCACTTGAACTCTTTCTACCGAGAACAGGACATAATTGCTCAGTTTTTGCACAGATTTTGCAGACAGCATTTAACAAGCTTAAAAAGCTTTCAGCATTGAGAATAAAATATGTTTCGTTCATTAGTTTCACGTTAGTGATGATGCTGAACATCACATACTTTAAAATACAGGGTGGGCCATTTATATAATAAATAAATAATAACATGGCCATCATGGTCACCACCCATCTTGAAAAGTAAAAAACCTCACATATTACTAATGTGCCACAAACAGGAAGTTAATATCACCAACCATTCCCATTTTATTAAGGTGTATCTATATAAATGGCCCACACTGTATCCTGTATCAACACTGAAGGTTTTCTGAGAAACTGAAACCAATCCTTTGAAATCAAATATAAACACTAGCCGTCATTTCCAGGTGTCCATGTGCTCTCTTTATATACTGAGAGTGTGTTGAGAGGTCCAGCTGTTCCAAGCCCTCTCTTATTAATGTGATCTATGACCGGTCTGATCCGTGTGTGTGTCCTGTATTTCCCAGCGGTGCTGCCCGTGCCGACCATCGCAGCGCTGGACGGCTCTGCTCTCGGGGGCGGGTTGGAGCTGGCCCTGGCGTGTGATCTTCGCACTGCAGGTGAGCTTCTGGGGTAGATCTCGGCGGGTGGCGCGGCTGCGGCTGTGGGTTTGCGTGATTTGTAGTCATTCTGTTTGGCACGTCACGGAGCGGGAGTCTCTGTGATCACGGCATGTGGAGGAGGCTGGGTCCTTCATCTGACCTTTTTCTGTGTGTGTGTGTGTGTGTGTGTTTCAGCACATTCAGCGCAGATGGGCCTGATTGAAACGACTCGAGGATTACTCCCAGGAGCTGGTGAGAGAAGTGAATGAACTGAAATAATAAGACAAACAGACAGCTAGATGGCAGTCCCATTACAGAACAGAGACAGATAAACAGGAAGTTAATAGACATAACTGGCAGAAGACTGAGAAGCTTATATAATCTCTCTCTTTTTTTTTTTTAAACATGACATGCCAAAAATATATGCTTGAACATGTTGTGCTGAAAAATACACACAATGAAAACATGAAGTATGTGTTACAGTCTACATGAAAACAATGAAATGAAAACAAATGCCTGTCTTCTGTGGAAGAAAGAAAAATAGGTTTTGACAAATGTTTAGTGCTTATTGTCCATACCAGGATTATTATTATAGTAAGCTAAAACTGAAAATAATATTACAAATATGTTACTTGGAATAAATCTATATTCCAAGTTCTATCTACATTTATAATGAAAAAAAGACTGTAAAATAAAATAAAAACTGCCTCCAAACTGTTTTTGTTAAATATATATTTCTATTATTTGTGGTATATATATACATACATATATTATACATATATTAAAGTTTTAAAATTATTTTAAATCTTTTGAAAAATTCAAAATGTTTTTGTTTACATAATATATGATTACTGTGTGTATTTATTATGTGTATATTTTAAAAAGCACACATACAGTATATATTTAGAACATATTTACATGTATTTATATGTTTATATCATATAATGTATATACTATATATAAATATATTTAATATATAAACATTGCATATTTTTCTTAAAAATGTATTTATATACACATAATAAATATATACAGCATATATTATGTAAACACAAATGTTTTCTTATGGATGCAATTAATGTCATGTCACATCAAAATGATGCATTTTAAGCTTCGATAAAACAAAGAACAAAGATGCAGTCTTGATGTAAAACAGTGCACTTAGTGAAGATTATAACTGCAGCATGGCTTGTGTGTTTGTGTGTCAGGAGGCAGTCAGAGGCTGCCCCGGACAGTCGGCTCTGCCACGGCCAAGGAGCTGATTTTTACAGGCCGGCGTGTCGGGGGTGAACGGGCTGTAGAGTTAGGGCTGGTCAACCGCTCCGTGCCACAGAACCAGACCGGAGACGCAGCCCACAGAGAGGCTCTTAGTCTGGCGCGAGAGATCCTGCCTCAGGTCAGTCTGCAGGACATTTCCAGCCAACTCTATATATATTAGGTCTCATTAATCACTTAAACAGAAATAATAACATTAAATATTTAGTTTTTAACAAATCTTTTTATTGATCGAAACGTTCAATTTGATCATGTCCTCAGTGCAATGATAAAAACCTGTGTATTTGTAAATGTTGTTGAGGACTTCATCATACATATAAATCATGTGAACTATGTTTAGTTTTGTGCAGGTTTTTTTATTTACTGTGCCCCTAAACTCATTTTCCACCCTGTTATGATGTACTTCCTCACCTTCCAAAATAGATCATTTTCTAGAAGTGATATTGTTTATTTTGTCAGCTAGAAATGAACTGTACAAATGCCTCTCAATCAAGTTTTTAAAAATGTTCTTCTGCTTGCCCCACTCCTGCTTGTCCACCCTGTTATTCAGGCTATATTATGGAGAATATATGTCATGTTCATCTGTAGAAGGTTAGAGAGCTAAATGTTGATCACTGAAATAACTACAGCTAAACTTTTCCACCCTGTTAGGTTTATAGACTGTGGAATGTGAAACTAATAGGGTGGGAATTCTAATAGAAACCAAGCTTGGCCAGCATGTGTTCAGTAAATGTAAACAAGGCACTCTTTTGGCAGAATGTTAAAATCATAAAAAGTTTTTTTCCAAAAATAATATAGCCAAAATGCTACCAGATATCAGAAATTGACGCACACATCTGCAGATACAAGATGTATAGGGACTCTCATTATTTAGTCTAGCTCATAGATATGATTTTCATGCATGCATGTTTTTGTGTTTATGAAATAGTTCTCATACTAGTTCAGCTGTACCCACAGGCATTTCATCACATACTTGTGCTGTAGCCTCATTAGCGTCTCTGTCCTGTCACAGCGAGCGTCTGGCATCATGACAGGCTGGCCCTGAAGACAGACCTGGCTCTAATGTGCCGTCACAGTCTTCCCTCAGGCGTCCAGAGCGCACTATTAACACCATAAACAATGTAATGGCACCAAAGACATGTGCGTGACCTTGTTGGAGTGGATATGAAGTACGTGTCACATCGTTGTCATTGTATGACTTGGCATGTGTGTTTGTGGAACCGGAATCTTCTGAACTGTACTAAACTGTCTCGTGACGATGAAAGCATCCTGCTTTTCTGGTTTCGCCTGTGCTTGGCAAGTCATTATATTAGATTAAAATGAAGATGACCTATTTAAGTCAACGTGGGAACATCACTCCGACACGTCAAGCCACTTCTGCCCACCTGACTGAACTGTGTCATGTTTGTGTGGCTGTGTTGGAAACAGAGCAGATTTTACCGGTGCAGGAAAGATCGTAAACAAAGGCCTGAAGTATAAAACCCCATTTAATTAATTGACTTTGATACAAATAATTTCTATTTTGAATAAAAGCTGAAAAAAAAACTAAAAATGTATCACAGTTTCACAAATGTTTTAGAAATCAGTATGTTATAACGATTTCTAGATTATTAATTAATGAGGCTGAATATTCAGCTTTGATCACAGGAATACATTACATAAAAAAAAAAAAGTTACATTAAATGGTAATTTACAATATTACCGTTTTGTATTTTTGATCAGACAAATGTTTACTTGTCTGAGAAACATTATAAAAGTATTATTTGTGTACTTCTTGCCATAATTCATGTTACTATTATTCAAAAATGAAAAAAATAAAACACAAATAATATTGTATTTCTTCATTCCTAAAAAACTGAAGGACCGTTATTGGCAATAATTGTGATTGAAGTTAGTTGAGTTTTACCTTTTCTGAATCCATTCAGCCGATCTCAGGGTCTGGCGATAGCTCTTTTAAAAATGTAAAAATTAAAAAAAAAATCACAGAAGAGTTGTGATATTTTTTTCTATTTAAACCTTGACCCTTCCGTAGTTACATCGTGTACTAAGCCCGGAGGAAAATGACTAGTTGTGGTTTTCTAGGCCGATATGGCTAGGAACTGTACTCTCATTCCGGCGTAATAACCAAGTTTGCTGCCGTACCGCAGCCGCAGCAGGAGCAGTGATATCACACAGTGCCTGTGGAAAATAGTCCCCAGCTTACAAGACATGGTCTTGAATTGCTTCTGGCTTTTGATCTCCACTGTACTTAAGAGGAAATAAAAAGTGGAAACGTGTTTATTTCTTCCTCCCCAGGCCCCGATTGCTGTGCGAATGGCTAAAGTAGCCATGAATCGAGGCGCTGAGGTGGACATCTCTTCAGGAATGGCTATTGAGGGAATGTGTTATGCCAGGGTGAGTTATACATAAACCGTATGAACTAATCCGCACCGTTCAGTTTAGTTTTGGTTTGACTGGATGTTTTTCGGCTTCTCAGCTCATTCCTACACGTGACAGACGAGAGGGCATGGCTGCGTTTATAGAAAAGAGGCCTCCAAGGTACATCGGAGAGTGAATGTCTGAAGGTTTTAAACCTGCACAACATGTTTCAGCTCCACACGTACTGCTTACATCCCTACACCGTAACTAGACTTCAGTTACCTGAGCTTTCTAACCACAACTAATCACTTGTTCTTGTATCTAATGTTCTCTTGATTATGAAACTATAGATAATAAAATACTTTTAAAACATCATAAATAAATATTAATAAATAAAAAACTCTATAAAATGTTGAACTTGGATATTGAATTTTTTTTTTTTTTTTTATGTTTTCGAATACTTTAACCTTTTTTTTTTTTTGAACATTGAGATGAAAGTGCACTATTCAAATCCAAATATTGGATTAAATTGGATAATATTGCTATTAAATTAAAGCCATATGTCTAATTATGTTCCAAATTTGAAGTTGATATTGAAAAATTGAGATTCCTGTATAATGTTGTTTAGGTGTTATACCACAAATAGCCACCAGGTGCACTTGGAACTATTGTCAGAATAATTGAAACATTCTCTTTCAGTATTAAGTATTAAATAACCACCAGATATGGAATCCTGAGACCTTTCTGATGATATGTATTTTGTCAAGATTATAAAAAGACCATAATACATTTAAAATATGACAATGTCTGAGTATAAAACGGTTTCAACTTTTGTTCAGTGATATGTAAAATGAATATATATATATATGATATATAAATGAAAGTATTGATAAAGATAACCAAAGCAGCAAGGCTTTTACGTTCTTTAATCCTCAAACATCATTTGCATAAAGGTGAATCTGATCCAGCCCAGTCCACACTCTGAGTGCACACTACCCCCTGTCCTGGAGTCTCCCTGCTCGGCCTGTAACGCCAAGTCACCTCATTAGGTCCATTTATGTGTTTAAAACTGAACTGGAAATCAGGTGCTGGGCGTCCGGTCAGAGGAGAACTGGACCCAACTAAGCCTGGTTCTCACAAGGTTTTTTTCCCCCATTCTCTCATGGATGGGGTTTTGG
>JAUCNO010000386.1:11508989-11547397 GCA_032353835.1 Enteromius viviparus | reverse complement strand
GGACGACCTAGGACACGCTGGAGAGACTATGTCTCTCGGCTGGCCTGGGAACGCCTCGGTATTCCCCCGGAAGAGCTAGAGGAAGTGTCTGGGGAGAGGGAAGCCTGGGCGTCCCTGCTTAGACTGCTGCCCCCGCGACCCGGTCCCGGATAAGCGGAAGAAAATGGATGGATGGATGTTGTTAATTGTAACCCCATACTAATGTAGCTAAGCTAAGGTTGATTTTTAACCGTAGGACAATTTCAATTGTAAACCACTGTTTAATTAAAAAGTATGCACTGAACTATCATGTTCACATGACTACCACACAGTAAAGTAAGTTAGAAGCTGGACTCTCCAAACTTCATTATTTTTCCAAGATACACACCATAAAATAACTTATTTAGAAACCGATAGGTTTATTCAGCAAGAAGAAATTAATTTGCAACGAATAATAAAATGCTTCAAATAATGCAGCCTTGGTAAACATTATGTAGGAAAATGTAATGTGCAATTACAATATACAATGTTTAGCAGTACCTGTACGTCGTGTGTCTGACAGAATGCGAGAATGACATCAATGAGAGGCGTTAACATGGCTGCTTTGGCTTCTGAAACACCATCCACTTGTTTCAAGCTGGGTATTGAGCATGGCCTGCCAAAGAAATTAACATTAAAACATAACTACTAACAAAAATAATCACCTGTAAGTCGCTTTGGATAAAAGCGCCTGCCAAATAAATAAATGTATATGTAAATGCAAAATGTCATGTCTACCTAAGGGCTATAATTTAACATTAAGCGTCAGTACAAATTTGGCTTTCAATAATTACGGTAAGGTGGCGTCACATTTTGTGGTCCAAAAAGTCCACAGGGTATTGTTAATAGCGTAGCTTAGTAAAAATCTGATTTCTACTGGTTAAGTACAGTAAAACTCTCAATTGCACAGATTTGTACAGGAATGACTGGATTCTGCAACTCTAACTTTAAAAAAGACAAACTATACCCCTTTTTACAATATGGAATATATGTCTCTGGTATCCCCAGAATGTGTCTAAGGTTTTAGCTCAAATGCACAGATCATTATTAATTTTATAATTTTGAAAACGCAGAAAAAGGATTATTTTCATGCCTGTTTTTTTAAATGCAAATGAGCTGCTACTCTTTTCCAGATTAGATCTGCGCCATTACAGCTTGTACATAAAGCTAACTGAACTGAAGACGACACAGTATGTACCGGCTGAAAAATATTTAACATATATATATATATATATATATATATATATATATATATATATATATGTTAAATATCTTACTGACCCCAAATTTTTGAACTGTAGTGTGTATATATATGTGTGTGTGTGCATGTGTTTGTCATTTAATAACATACTTGATATTATATATTTTTTTTTATAAGTAAACCAGTTCGAGTAAAATTTGTTAAAAATGTGCTAATAAATTATTTTCTTGTTAAAAGAGGTAAATAGCTGTGTAAGCGGAATAATGTACATTGTTGTTTTACACTTTTTCACTACGACCGCATCCATAGTCGTTTGTCCATCTGCTGTAGATGTTTTATTGCTGGACGGATCAAAATAATAGATGTTTACGCTGAATGTGCCTCTGCAGGTTACCGTTATGATTCCCGCCATTTTGCCCCGCATCCTTCAATTTTACAGCGATTTATCAGAAGATTTGTCATAATATACAGTATTAATGAAATATTAATATTAATGAAATAAAACCATGCTATATTCACTTTCATGAGATAAAACCTATAACAACAACACCTAGTTTGTTCAATTAACGAATTTTTTTTTAAACTAATAATTGAAAGATTTATATATATATATATATATATATATATATATATACATATATATTTTTTTTATATTCAGAGCCCTGGGCATAGCTACCCCCGGCGTAGACGATGTGCGTTCTTTGCTGACATGTTCTCTCGCAGTTATGGATTCAACTGAGACGACTTTGTGCTGCAAGTGAAGCTTAATTTCCTTGAGTAAAGATTTTCGAACAAGTCTTGCATTTTTCTATCAGAGTACCCAATACTTTTCATGACAGATTTCTTCAAACAAACATTAAAAATGAAGGCGGCGGTGGGCGTTGATTGCACGCGTTTTTTTGGGAGCTCCTGGCATTTTTCATTTGAAACTTATAAATCACCCTCATTTTTCATCGACACAAGGTTGACGTGCTTCACTTACTGTTTGTGGAAACGATGCCATCTAAAAAGTGCAAAAATAAAACGAAGCGGGAGAATTCCCCGGTGGCGAAGCTAACGTTAGAAGATGATGGGGATGCTAGCAGCGTTGCTAGCTCTGCAACCTCCGAAAGTACTAATGATAGTGATGCAACATGTGTCGATACATGCCAAAATTTGAATGTAATCCAGAAGTTGGACTTAATGAGAAATGACTTTGCAACAAAGATTGATGGCGTCCTGAACGCAATACAAGATGTTAGGAAAGACGTAAGAGATTTTTCTGGACGCATGGATCTGGCCGAAGAGGGCATCAGCAGCATGGAAAATGTGGTAAACACGGAAAAGAGCAAAATGGAGGAAGCTACTAAGCGTATTACCTTTCTTTCAGGTAAGCTTGACGACCTGGAGAACCGTTCGAGGCGATCGAATGTCAGACTGGTTAATCTTCCCAAAAAGGTTGAAAACCCGGATGTGGTGGCTTTTCTAGAAAAGTGGTTGTGTGAAATGCTGGGTCGTTCAATCTTCCCTGCACCTCCCATTATTGAAAGAGCTCATAGATTACCAGACAGACAGAACACTAACCGTCCCAGAGTGATTATAATGAAGTTTCAAGATGTGGTTCGAGTGAGACAAAAAGGCCGAATCACGTACGGTGATCAGGAGATCAAGTTTTACCTGGATCTGTCTGCAGAGGTTCTTAGACAACGGAGGCGATTCGACGACATCAAACAACGCTTGAGATTGTTGAATCTCAGATACGGAATAGTCTACCCAGCTAAACTACGTGTCACAGCGAATGGTCAGACCTGTGAATTTGAAGATCCGTCGGATGCAGAAAAATTTCTTCAGGGAATACAAAACACAGGTGAACTATAATGGACGTGGTGTGAAGGCTAAAAGACTGAGCAAGGTTACCCAATACTGAAGGACATTTTCATATGCTGTAATACTAGATACTTGTTTATCTCTTATTTCATTTACTTCTTCGTGTGTTTTCTTATCGGGTGGTTCATAATCTTTAAAAAGGGGCCAGGAGTTACTCATAATCTGTTCTCTTTAGTAGGTTTTTGTTTCTCAGTTTAGTGCTTTTAGGTTGTCTAACTGCTCCTTCCTTGAGGATGGATCAGTGTGTGGGCATATCCATATCCCAAAGTGTTAGAGTGGGGAGGGGGAGGGTTCAAGCTGTCATGTTCGAGTTGACAGCTAATGTAAGGTGTTCTTGGCAGGTGTTTGAATATAGGTTTTTGTTTTGTTCTATTTCTAATATTAGCTTCGTTTGTGAACACATACGGCGGATAACTTCGGCATCTTTAATTTACTTGTTTTTCATATGTGTATTTAATTGTTTACATGCTATTTAAAGTGAAAGATAAGTACACAAATTAAGCTTAAGTTCACCTCCTGGAATGTAAGGGGGATGATTCGTTTAGTTAAACTCAAACAGGTTATGACGAGGATTAAACAAATGGAGTCTTCAATAATATTCCTACAAGAAACTCATCTTCTCAAAGAAGAGCTACTGAAAATACAAAAAAGATGGCCTGGTCAGGTCTTGGCTTCGTGTCACACATCCCATTCTAGAGGGGTATTGCTGTTGATTCACAAGTCTGTACCCTTAAAAGTAAATAAATGTATCACAGACAAAGCGGGCAGATACTTAATAGTACAGGGAACATTGATGAGTAAAGTTATTAACTTGGTTAATATATACGGCCCAAATGAAGATAATCCAGGGTTCTTTGAAAAGCTTTTCATATTGATTGCCTCACTCCATGGAACAGTTATAATGGCAGGCGACTTTAACTGTACCCTGGACCCACTACTTGACCGTTCCTCAGGGGTGGATGGCTCCCAGGCTCAAAGCAGGAGGAAAATTAAACAGTTCATTAAGGATTTAAACTTGTGTGACCCCTGGAGAACTTTGAATCCCTTAAAAAAAGAATTTTCTTGTTTTTCATCACTCTCTAAGACCTCATCACGAATAGATTACTTTTTAATTTCGCTCTCCTTATTTTCTAATATAGACAGTTGTGTTTATGACAGCGCGGTTTTGTCAGATCACTCCCCCACATCATTATTTTTTATAGATTCAAAATTACATAAAGGTTCCCCTAACTGGCGTCTTAATCATAGATGGTTGCAAAATGCCGACTTTCTAAAATTTATTGGTACACAAATTGATTTATACTTCGAGACAAATACTGATCAGACTTCTGCAATTATTAGGTGGGAAGCCTTTAAGGCATTTATTAGGGGCCAAATGATTAGCTATACTAGCTCTAAATTTAATAAATTTAAACAAAAATGATTAATTTGGATGTGGAAATTAGAGATTTAGAGAAAGAGATTAAAATAGATAATTCTAAAAAACTAAAACAAAAATTATTAGCCCTTAAAGCGGAATATGAGGAACTCTCTGCACTAAAAGCCGAAAATAGTATATTAAAGTTGAGACAAACTTTTTATGATCAGGGGGAGAAACCTAGTAAACTATTAGCTTGGCAGCTTAAAAAATTAGCTTCAGAAAGAACCATTAATGAAATAAAAAATAGTGGAGGGAAAAGTACTTCAGACCCAGGAGAAATCAATAACATCTTTATGTCATTTTATGAATCTCTATATCAATCAGAATTTCCCGCAAGCCCTTTTAATCAAAATATTTTTTTAGATGGATTGAACATTCCCAGTATTTCGGAAGAGACTAGACTGGACCTTGATAGGAAGTTGGAAACTGAAGAAATTGAGAATGCAATAAACAGTATGAATAGTAATAAAGCGGCGGGCCCAGATGGAATTCCAATTGATATCTATAAGGAGTTTAAAGAGAAATTAGTTTCACCATTATTAGATATGTTTATTGAAGCCTTTCAACAAGGTAGTCTACCACTCTCATTACGAAGTGCTCTGATTACTCTTATTCTAAAACCAGAAAAGCCACCCGTAGAATGTGGCTCCTATAGGCCAATTTCTTTACTGAATTCAGATGCTAAAATCATTGCTAAGATACTGGCATTGAGACTTGAAGAGGTTTTACCCCAATTGATACATCCAGGTCAAAATGGGTTTATTAAAAACCGTCAGGGGTTCCATAATGTTAGGAGAGTTCTTAATCTAGTACATGCGGGCAATGATGTTCCAGATTTGGCTATTCTGTCTCTCGATGCCGAAAAGGCATTTGATAGACTAGAGTGGCCATATTTAATGGAGGTGTTAGCTCGATTTGGATTCGGCGACTATTTTCGACGTTGGATGGAAATCCTTTTAATTGACTCATCTGCAATGGTGCTTACTAATAATCTAATCTCACCCACATTTAAAATTACTTGTGGATCCAGACAGGGCTTGCCGCTTTCTCCTCTTCTTTTTGTATTGGCTATGGAGCCCCTAGCAATAGCAATAAGATCACACCCTACAATTCGGGGTATATATACTGAAAATATAGAACATCATATTGCCTTATATGCTGATGATGCTATTATATTTTTATCAAAACTTGAAAAATCTATTCCAGCTCTCTTAGAAATTATAGGTCAGTTTGGAAGATTTTCTGGATTTAAAATAAATAAAGATAAATCGTCAATTATGTTTCTTAATGAACAGGATAGATTAAACCCGAAGCTATCTCACCCATTTGTAAATGCAGTAAATGGATTTAAGTATCTTGGAATTAAAATAACTCCTAAATTGAACCTTCTTAGCCCGGCTAATTATAATCCTTTGCTGGCTAAAGTATCTGAAGAGACAAATCGTTGGATGACATTACCTATTTCATTATTGGGTAGAATAAGTGTGATCAAGATGAATATTCTGCCAAAATTCTTATACGATTTCCAATCAATACCCCTCCCACCGCCTCCTTTGTTTTTTCAAAATCTAAGAAGACTCCTATTAAGGTTTATTTGGAGTAATAGGAAGCCAAGACTGAGACTTTCTCTACTTTATTTGCCATATGAAAGAGGAGGGCTTCAATTGCCTAATTTTCTCTGGTATTACTGGGCAGCTCAATTAAGAGCTGCGATGTTTTGGTTTTCTAAACAATCAAATTTACCATGGTTACAGGTGGAAAAATTAGCTACAAAAGGCTTGTCACTCGATAGTTTTTTATATTCAGCACCACCCAAAGTACTTATAAAAGGAACAGACAATCCATTTGTTAAAAACACTATTGCTATCTGGTATGAAGCCCATAAATTTTTGGGGGATCTTCCAGATCTCTCCCGCTTTTCTCCTCTATGGGGTAATGCCAAGTTTTGCCCTGGTAAAAAAGATTTGGGATTTAAATTATGGATGAATAAGGGTGTCTCAAGATTGTCAGACCTATATGAAGATGACATTTTGATATCATTTGATAAACTTGTGGCAAAATTTCACATACCCCAGAAACATTTTTTTTCAATATTTGCAACTTAGAAGTTTTATTTTCTCCTTTTCAAAAAATATGAGTAAAATACCCCCAATGTCGACATTAGAACAGCAAGAGAAAAAATGGTAGATCTATGTTTACTGCAAGCCAGACGGTCTATTGCTTTGTATTGGAAAAAGGCCGATTGCCCTTCTCTTGGACTATGGCTAAGAAACCTATCATCTTGTTTGGCTCTGGAAAAGCTTACATATATAACAAAGAAGAAAGCATCTGAATTTTCGAACATCTGGGAAGTGTTTCTGAACTTTCTTAAAAGTGGAAATATTGAAGATGCATTAGATGTGTGAAGTTTTATATGTAGGAAGAATCTAGCTAATTTTGTAACTTACTATTGTGGAATTATATATACCTGCCTGGGGTTTGGTCGGGGATTGAAATGTTTTTGTTTTTGTTTTTTAAAATGTGAAAACTTAATAAAGACATGTTAAACAAAAGTGTGATTCGTAGGGTTTCTATGAGGTTTCATTTTAATTATCTTTTAATGGAAACATAAAACATTATTTACTAATTATCTACAAACATACACACACACACACACACTAGTGTGCATGTTTTTGTATTTACTACATAATATAAAATATAATGCTAAAATACTTCATGAAACTTTAAGATTCATGTATTTGTTTTTGCAATATTCAGAATCTAATGAATTACTGATGTTTTTCAAACATTTTCATTGTAAATAATAATAATAAACTATCACGCATGTTTCATAATTAACCTAATAAAACACTAGATACATCCTCTTTCCCAGCCAACACTGGCTTCAAGATACGTCATGTTTAATATCATGCATTTAAAACACTAACGGCACCTCAGAATTCACAAAAATCTGAAAAAAGTCCTCGCTTAATCACAGTCTGAGACTAAACAGCTTTTCATCTTTCAGTTTGTGTTCCTGTCACAGTGAATATGTGCACTGGATTCGATTTCACATACTTGTAGTGCCACACAGAACTCTGCCAACCGCTCACACACAAAACACAGGCTTGGAAACCGTACGGTGGATGTATGCAAGAAAAGGCTCTCAAAAGCCATTAGGAATCGCAGGTCTCAAAGAGATTAACCAAAATAAGAAAGAGTCAATAAACCAGTTAGCCTAATAAATTAAGGGCTGATTAGAGATGTTAAATATTTATAAAAATTATACAAATCCTGTTTACAGTATTAGTAAGGTTAGCAAATGGTAAAGCTTAAACAATGTTTCATAAATCTCAGCTAATTAATGCGGAAACAGCTGCAGATAAAACATGTCTCAGAATCACTTACTGTGTTAAAACAAAGGCTTCTTCACCTTGATCATTTAGCAGCTAATGAATTGGCCTTTAAATGCCTCCTGCAAGACTGTATTTAGAACAAATAAACAACTCTTAAAAGAGCCTAAATGGGGATGTGCTTTGTAGAAGTCAACATAGGGATAAAACACAAACAAAAAATGAAAGGAAAGAAACGTTCTCGTCTCTCTTGAATCAATACTGCCCCCTAGTGGCCATAAGCACAGAAAGGGTTTAAATAGCAATGCATTTCACAAAGACATAAAGCATAAAAAGAAAATTTAGCATCTCTCACTCTAGTTCATAAAATGTTCACTTCGTTTTTTTATAAATAATAGAAATAGAAAGTTAATATAGGTATTACCAAGTAACATTTGGACCCACAATAAGTAGCCTATAATATTTAACATTTTAATTTAGCCAATTTAATTTTTAAATACATTTAAAACTGTAATCCAGAACTACTGGCACAATGTTTATTAAAAACAGAACTGTGTGCTTCTTGCGGAAGAACATTGTAGCCGGATCTACTTCTGTATATGTCTATGATAATTTACGGGCTGCAGCTTTAAATAAATGTAATTTTAAAAAATTTATATGTTACACCAAATAACTTAACTCTGCAAAGCACAACATTAACTTGCATTATTTAGACCTAAACTAAACATAACCAAACGTTTTAAACTCAAACCTCTTATACACTGCAACCTGCAAATAAAGTTTAGTGTTACATCACCTGCTGAGGGTAAGATCAGACACGCTCTAAATAAAGCCCAGCCTCTTTTTCAGTATCCATTAGTCTTAAACTAAAGATAGGCACAGCTCAAGGAGCTAAAGGTGTTCCACTGCTCTCTGGAGATCGAATTAACCATTCAATTGCTATGCATGTGACTGCCCCTCATTTCCACGAGGTTTAACAAACACTCTTCCTTAGGAAGATCCAGGAAAGGTTATGCACCAAACTTTAATGTTTCATGTTTGGTGTTACTTATTTTAAAAAGCACCACAAACAAGCAACACGCACAAAATGAATGTTTGCAGTACCTACTGTCCACCACAAGATGTCCCTCAAAGCCTAGCTCAAACTAAAACACAGTCCATTACGTAAACTGAACTCCTCCTCTACTTCATACAACTACATCAGAGGAACAACCCACTCAAGTATGATAACAATGACTCAGCCGCACTCAAATGTATATACACTCCGATTACATCATGTCTGAAGTCAGAGTCATGTCTGCGTGTGTCTGTGAGTAGGAGCATTTGTGTATCTGCAACCGAAGATACACAATCCGATCACTGTTTCAAATCCAGCCTCTTTTTCTGAATTGCAGCCAATCTGACATCAGGAATCAGAACACAAATAACAGGAAAACTGGGATCAATGCCACAGCTTGCTTCACTGGAATCCAAAGCTGCAAGGTTAAGTGGCACCATTCTCCATTCCCACCCGATCAGGGGCTTTGGAAACAACAGAGATAGAACAGGACCTGTGTTGAGAATGACGGGACCTGGAGTCAGACTCCTGCAGAGTCACGAGTAAGAGCCACAGAGACCAATCCCTAATTAGCAAAGAGATAATTAGCAGGATAGGGACAGAGATCCTGTCACACATGCACATGTGCACATACTAACCAGCAACAGGTAGTACAGGAGCGATGGGTTTATCACAACGCACAGCAGAAGGAAGGTTACGAACACCCACAGAGTATGGAACAAAACAGCTTTCTACAAGACTTGCAGAAGTTACATTTAGTCACTCTTGCATTAGTTTCATGATGTGAGAATAGTTTAGATGTGGTTAAAGGAGGGCTGGTCACAGAAGGTCCAAATTATTATTACTATAATTATTAATAATATTATTACTAACTGTCAAAAACATGGATTATGGTTACCATTGTATTAAAATAATACTTAATAATAAATTATACATTTTTATATTGTATATTATTATAAGCAAAAACTAAATAACTTATCTGCAGCAAAAAAATATATATATTATTGTTAGTAACAAAAAATGTAATTATAAAGTTACTAGTTATCTTTATTCACTAAATGTCTTTATATAATTTTGTCTTTATTTAATTTACTTAAATGTTTACTGTACACTGGAGCTTGAAAAACATTATGCTAATGCATAAATGTAATAATAATAATAATAATAATAATAATAATAATATGTATGTATGAGTGTATATATTTTTTTTCTTCCATAATTAGCCTTTTTAAGTTTAGGCTTAAAATAAAACAAGTTATTTTATTTTTATCATTTTATTATTATTATCAAAAAAAAAAAAAATTATATATATATATATATATATATATAATTATAAAGAACGACTTCTCTTTATTCACTACATTCCTTTATCTATTTTTTTTCTTAATTGTATTAAATGTATTTAGCTAAATACTGTATTAAAAGCAAAAATTAAATGTAATTCAGGTTTTGACATCACTACACTATAGCTCCATCACAGTACTTATTCTCCGGGTAGTTGGGAGGGTTTGAATACTCACAACGCTGTTGAGGTCTGACTCATAACTGCTGCAACGGTGTATCTGTGTGTTGTGTCCCAGCGGCTCCATGCCTTCCTCATCCCACATGTATGTTCCTCCAGAGCTATTCGAGGGGGAAAGCTCCAGAGAGGAGGTTGCGTGACAATCCATGTCAGGGGACATGAGCATCGGCCCACGGAGTGGACCACCTATTAAATCTGCCTTGCCACCTAAGAAGAGATGTAGTATTACACAGGATAAACACTGGGTGCTTTGCCACAGGACAATATTATCCACACTGTCCTTTTTGTTAGACATAGTCAAGTATTTAATAAAAAACATTTAGCTATACCTGCCAGACCAATCCCAGTCCAGTCCATGGTCTCATTCAACAGACCCTGCAGGCGCGTTTGGGTGGGTGTGGCCACAGGATATTTGTTTTGAGGGATGCCATTCTGCGAATGATCCCCTAGACTATCAAAGTCTTCTAAAAACTCTTCACTGGTGTCATTCCTCTCCAGAGAAGATGCAGAAGAGAGAGACATGTCCTCCATTCCCTCCCCAGTGAAGCGGAGGTTCCCATCCAGCTCTGGCTCTGCCACAGGCTCCTCTGGGGAATCTGAGGCCTTTTCACAAATACAAAAAAAATACAACTACTTAACGGCAAAGCTGTAATGCTTTGATAGTTTGATTTCCCTGCAGTGGAACCAAAATACACTTTTTACTCCAGTAGAGCTACTAATAGCTATGCAATAATATAAAAATTAGAGCAGGAACAGTTTCATACATGACAAAGATTTGAGACAATAATAAGCAATGAATCACTAGACAACAACCAATATATATTCTAAAAACATACTATGAAGATCTAGAGTCAAAGTTCATAGGACAAGTGTTTGCGTAGTATGGGTGCAACAATAAATAAGTTTCAAGGTTTGGTCTGCCCAATCAGTTTTAGCTGAGGAATACTGATCCTTGGTCATTCTAACAATTACAATAGGGTTACAATGCTGCTCCTCTCATGTCCCACAAAAGAAAGTCACTTGAAAAATATTTATTTAACAATTGCACAAAAAAAAAATCTGACTTTAATCCAGAAAAATTCAATTATACATGATAACATAAATTATAGAGTCTTACACTCACATTCTTTGTGGCACAATGGAGCAATTCGGGAGTAAGAGGAGGAGTTATGACGTCACCTTCCCCTGGGCTCCTCCCAACCACTAGAGGGCACTGTGTTTTGGCAGGAATTGATCGATTTAGCCTGTAGGCCTGTAATGAGGGTTTTGTCAGCACAGAGTTAAGCAGAAGAGACCTTTTTATGGAATTAGGTGGTGTTAAACTCTCTGAAGGAGAAGTCCCGGCAGGCAGTCTATCTGTTATCCCCTTTCCAAATCCCAGGCCCCCCAATCCAAGCACTAAACGGCCTTTGCTCATGCTCAAAGGAGATTTGAGTCCAACTGTTCGTGGAGGACGAAGCTGTGTATTAGCAAGCGGTTTGGCTAACTCCACTGCCTTGTTGAAAGAGAAGGAGCGCGTCATGGTTGTGGACGTTGGTGAGGGCAGTTGCTTAAAGTGAGTGAAGCTCTGAGAACGCACCATGTAGTCAGGCACGAGCGACTGCCGTGAGAGGCTGTCATTGGACTGGGACAAACTGTCTCTGGAGGTGCTTCGAGTAGAGCTAGAGTTTGCTCTTGGACGTTGAAGCCCTGAAGAGCTTGCTTGACTTGGGGAAGACCCCAGAGATGAAGTACCATTTTGAGTTGGCTTGGAACCTGAGCTTTTTTGGGCTATGTCCTGACTTTTGGAGGCTGTGGTGATTTGAGAGTTTCTGGACTTTGGTATAGGACTCGGGATGGATTTAGGGGATTTGGGTGCAGGTTTTGGGCTTCCAGTGGACAAAGAGGAGGCAGACCGGCGCACTTTGGTTGCAGGAGTAGAAGGGCTTTTTAACTCCCTACTTCCTGGAGAATGCTGGGAGCGAACATCTTTCTTCTCTTCTGGTATCGTTTCTTCAACTGGGTTTAAAGGGTCCAGCGGCCCACCACTATCCTTTCTCCATTTCAAGGAGAAGGAAGAGGCTCTGACCAATCCATTTGGCCTAGCTGGGGGATTCTTGCCCTCTTGCGCGAGCACAGTCTGGGTCGTACCATTGGGAAGGGATGAGGGGGTACCATTGACAGGACGGGCACCAAATTTTGGCAGTCTGGACACCATGGAGGACTTACTGAGGACCTTCTGTTCCATCAGCAAAAAGCAGAGTCATGGATGAACACAAAACCCCTAGAGAGAGAAGGAGAGAGAGAAAATTATTAGGCACAAATAGAGAATTATTAATCATCAAACTTAGTCAACATAAATACTCATTAACTAAATTTAAGCAGTTGCCGTGAAATCCATTTGTCACGAGGAGTGATGTTTTATACAGTATTTATCTCAAACAGCATTTGATAATTATTTCATAGATAAAATAAATGTCCTCAGATAACAGATTTATCATTTGTCAAACCCTAGGATTACTTTAAATAAACTAATTAATTTGGGGGAAGAAATAAAACAAGAATAACGAGGAGGAAATGTAAAATCCTGTGAACTGGACTGTACATTACATACTACATTTTATTCTTAGGGAACAGAACAGGCAAAAAAACAGTATATCAACAGAACAAGGTCAGCTTCTCATATGTCATCTAAACGATCACATTTACACTACATGGGCCTCTGACTCAGTTTTTCTAGTCTCCTTAGTAACTTAGTAACTAAAGCAAGTAAATTAGTTTGTGTAGCTGTATTAATGCGCCTATGTGTAAAAGCAAAAAACTGTACACAACTCAACCCTATGTTCCTCAAGCCAAGGATTTACTACTAAACAGTATTTTTATTACGCTGCATTAGATAGTCCATATAAAATATCATCATTTAGAATTAATATACATTAGGTTTTACTTCGTGTGAAAGACAAAAAGCAAGAAAAACGTGAGATGCAAAACTGATTTACTAGTCAAACATTTTTATATATTTAAAAATGAGGGTCTGGATGAAGGAATTTTTCATATAGATATATATTTTAGCATTGTGTTACATTTCAGAGTCAAAGGAAATATCCATAAAATTAACAGATAATGTCCTGGCAGAAAATTTCCAAACTGTTTTTCTTGTAGTGTTGTATTTCCTGTACTATAACATCCCCCTAACCTCTTCTACGAAATAGCCAAACGCAAAAAAACAACGTGAGAACTAAAAAAGAAAGCTTTCAAATGTACATCAAATATCACTTCCTGTTTTACAGTAGTTAGGGCATGTAAAGAAATGTCAGGGTTTCGAATGGAATCACCATCATCATTGTGATCTGGCTGGAAAGTTTCCCAGCATGTGACAGCACAGCTAAATGAGGCTAAGGAAACAGGATGTGTTTAGAGGGATGAGCAGGACTGAAGCTCATGATTTTGCTGGTGCACATGTTCTGTCATGGCAGACAACACAAAGGATGTTTTAATGCATGTTTGGTGATTGAAATTTAAAATTAATAAGTTCCTTTTTACTAACAGGGAACAAAATCAACACTTATTAAACAATATTGTTACTCGCTGTTGGCTGCTGCCTTTATTAGGAAGTGCAACACAGATGTAGGGTTTAACTGAAATTCACTCTTCTCTGTATTGATTTCTTTTTCGGTAAATAATGTCAAAGGCTAAAAGGAAACCAAAACGAGTATATTCAAGAGAGATGTTCTGGGCTAAAAGCCAAATCCTGGCCAGATGAATGGTGTCTCTATAATGCCCCACTTCATTCTGTCCTAATCCAGTTGTATTCACAAAAATGCCTTGTTCATTCTATTACAAAAGCCGAGATGAGATTTTTTGACTTTTTAAAATAAATCCTCAATGATAAAATATATTGGGAAAAATAGTATTTATTGTAATCAACTTTTTGACATTTAAATTTTATTAAATTACATGCAGTAATAAACAACATGTTAACACTGCAAAATACTTAAAATAATAAAATAATAAAAAAAACTGACATAATAATTAGTAATTAACAATATATAACAAAAAAACTGAAAATAGTATAAATAAAAACAAATAACACAAACATTTCTTTAAAAGCTGGGTAAGCGATTTTTCAGGCCGAATACCTAAACAAACTTGCCTACAGCAAAAGCCAGCTTAAAAGCCAAAAATGCCATCTGCATTACATCGTTTTCGTCATCAGGAGGGCTTGCGAACAGAAGACGTGCGAGAAGAATGCTAAGTCAAATAGGTGGCATTGCGCATGTGTCATGCTCGCCCGTCCGCACTAATTCACGATTGAGTTTACTTTGAAAGCTGTGCAGACATGGCTGTGTGCGAAACCTGGAAAGTGAAGTATACCCGGGACTTATGTGCGCCTACACTGGATGCGATAAAGCGACCATTGAAAAGCATTTGTAATTTGTGTCAGCACATCATAAATAGAACACGGCAGCAGTTTCCTGTCTGAGATTTGTTGCGCCGCATCATACCACTGGTCTCTGGTCTCGCGAAGACTTGCTGATATCCTCGCGAGACCAGTCGCATCTCACATGCCACAAGATCTCATCACACCTCTAGTACAAAGTATAAAATATAAACCGTAATCCATACACAACATCATATTTAGGTTCATCATATAGCACCAGTTCAGATTTGAGGAAATGAGGGTCCATATTTCTGTTCATGAGTTTGACACAACAGTCAAAACTAATGGAGGAAGAGAGGAGAGAATACAGCAACCTTTATTCACACACTGACCCACATTCTGTGATGAGAGATTACACTAGCAGTCACACGACATAAACGCATGGACGGACAGACTCCGAGAGAGACTGCCAGGCTTTCTAATCCTCTTCATTCTGCCAAATCAGGTCAGCCACAACACACCCTGCTAAAGCCTCGTTATCCAACACCACCACTAGTGAGGACTTCACATTTCACGTTTTCAGATGTCAAAACACACACAGATTCTATGACCTGATGTTGTTTGTTCAATTATTTTTTGCTAAGATACTGTATTAAACCATTCAATACAGAGCTGGCATAAGCTCAGAGCTGAATAAATAGTTGCATATGCTTCTGTAGAAGCTATAAACAGGTTTCTTTTAACTTCATATTTAATTGCAAAGTTCACCAATCGCCTCCACTACAGAGATAAAACACCTTGATTAAAGTAATTGAGTGAGTTTCCTTAAATGTTCAAAAAAACAATACTTTTATTCAGCAAGGATGTTTTATTTTATCAAGTGATAGTCAAGAGACTTAGGATATGCAAACATAAAAACATTTAAAATAAATTTAGCAATGCAAATCATTTCAGAGCTGGCTGTTTTGGTTCAAGGCCTTGAACTCAGCAGAATTTTATGAAAAGTCTCTGCTACTGTACTGAATAAACCACTGCATAAATCTGCATAACATCCAACACGCTTTTAGAGGGCAAAAGAGGGTAATAATCACTGAAGCCTAGGGTCAGATGATGTCATAGATGTGGTTACTATGGCAACACTTCAGACCATCTGTCAGCTGGCTCCTTCCAACACAACTCAGTCGACTCAAGCAAATAAATCACCAAAACAGTCCTTGAGGATACCTGCATCTCAAGAATCCTCAGAAACACATACAGTATAAAACCATCAGCAAACTTCTTTTTGACTCTAAGAGATAAAGATAACTAGAATAAGAAAGAAAACAAGGTTGAAAAATCAATGGGAGAAATAATAAAAAAGGACTGTCCTAACATACACACTAGATTATTTGTGGGCAAAGGGGAAAAAAATAAAGAAGGAACAACAGAAAAATCACTTTTACCAAGCTGACTTCTTATCCCAGTTGGCTAGACAGCAAGCATAATGTGTGCACAGCATGTGACAGCCCCGATACTAAAATCAATTAGACACGGTCAACTTCCTGTCTGACTTCTGTTCGGTACTGAACGCACTTGCCCTTGCTGATATAGAGGATATGCACATGGTACTGAGTAAGCTGGTTTTTGACACTGGTTTGTTTCTATCTTCAGCTGAGCTGGCCTCAGGTGTGCACAGGTAGAGATTTGTCACAGAGAGTAGCTTATTGAGATAAGGCAGATCTGCTTGGGGGCTGGATTAAATGCATTACAGTCCACCTTTACACAGATAAGGGTCTATGTGGTGTGACCAAGTGTGCTCTTCATTTGACAATATTTCTGAATGTTATTTCTATCAGGTGACTGGAACGGCGGAACAGACTAAAGCCAATTTTCTCCTACGCACTGAGTGTTTATTCCAGACCCCGACATATTCAGGCCAGACAAATGAACAGTTGTATGTCTGGAGGAGAACTATGGGCTCTCAGAGCCCATTAATATTTGATTGGTGCAAAATGAAGGCATAAGACGGGACCAAAGTAAAGATCCAAAACTGCATGTTAAAGGGAATGTCTTAAATTTTGGCAGGCCTGTATTTCTTCAGCAAGTCAGAGTGATCTACAAGAAATTAAAGTAGTTTAGAAAACCATCTGCCTTACCTTTACAAAACAAATGCAAAGGTTTTTACCACAAAAAAAAAGTGACATCAAACATGGTTTACAAACTTTAAAGACTGTATTAAATAAAATAAAAAATTATTTGTTAATTTGTGTTATCTTTGAGACCATCTTTATGCTATGTATTTGTATACATATATATATGTTTTATATACAATTTCCGCTTTCAAACAAAAAAAACAAAGATGGCATGCTGACCTGCATTCAAAAAAAAAAAAACACCCTGTCCAATAAATGCTCTTCAGAATGAGAACAACCCCTCCCCCAAACATCCCCTCACCTACTTCTGGCCAGCAATGGCAAGCAGAAGATCATGGTTCAAAGCTGTGATGAACTAAAACTGTTAGAAAAATTTCCCACCACAATTTTACAGCAATAATACAGCAATAGCACTTTAGCATTAAGCTTTATTAATTTAGCTTTTATTTATTTCAGTTTTCCCATTTTCATTTATTATTCTGTTTTTCCCTCCATTTATTTTTTAAACTGTATACATCAATCGAATGAACTATAGTGGAAGTGCACTACATTGTTGATCTTAATTTGTTTTAAGGAGAATTCACTGTTCTGTTCAATAAATGCAACATATTTCCAAAGTCAATGAGTAATCGTGTAAAATAATCGTGATTTCAATCATGACCAAAATAATCGTGATTATCATTTTTTCCATAATCGAGCAGCCCTAGTTGTGCTGTTTAATATTTGTGGAAACATTTTTTTTTTTTTATCTTTTAATGAAGAGAAAGCTCAGAATGAATAAAATGAAACACAAGCACCTTTGTGCTGAAGTGTATATGCTGGTAGAGAGTATGGTCTGGAGTGGGCGGGGTCTGTGGGCGAAGGTTTCCTGTGGGCCTGTTTATAAGATGTTTGGGCTGCTTAGCATTTTCTTTCTGTGGAGTCATCTTCTTATTTCCATGGCAACATCATGGAAACAAAAGCTATAGCTGCCTATGTTGAAATATGAATATGTATTTTGTGTGAGATTGTGAGTCACATGGCATGACTTGATCCCAGTGACAGTCAAACAGGAAGCTTTGTGGGTTATTGTCACGGTAACAGGTTATGTCTTTGAGGTGTTTGTGAGCCTCGGCTCTCTAGACTGTGGAAGCTTGTTCTTCTTAATGCAGTGAATGTTGGCCGGCTTGAGCCATGTGATGTTTTTAAAGCCTATTTCATGGAGCATGACGCCTTCTTTGCATCTGGCCCTTCCCACAATGCCATGTGGCGTCTGTAGTGTCCTGAACTATCCTCTCTAACGACCTGAGACTGAACTCTGTGAAACTTCCACAAACACACGCAGCTGCTGTTGTTTCCAGCGCTGTCTTCTGTATGTACAGCGCCACCCAGTGGCTTCCTCATCGTTTCTTCAAGCTGTCATATTTGGGCTGTCTTGAGGAGTCAGATGTACTCATGACATCTTTCACCCTCTTATTATGCGTATAACGTACATCAGTCTTTATACATCACTTACTGGAGCATGTGGTCTTTTTAACAAATGCCATTTTCACCAAACCTCAAGCCGCCATTCATTTTGTGCAGAATTTAATGTCCTAAATCATATTACAAATCAAATGGCAGACTCCTCTGGTTTGTTATGCCTAAATTGAATTGAATTTAATGGATCCTAACTATCCTTACATTCTAAACTACTGATTAGTTTACTCCTGGTTATTTACTTGTCTTTGGAAGTTAAAATGTCAAAAAGGAAAAAGAGTTTGAGATGTTTGGGTTGATATGAAGGTGAGCGAATGATGAAAGGCTTTTCATTTTTAGGTGAACTGTTCCTTTAAATAATAATACTAATAATACTAATAGACTTCTCTTTATATTTTAGGCAAATTTCTGCTTGATTGGAATTAGCTAACGCACAAAACTTATTTTACTTATTCATATTTCTAATATTTAGTTGGTTTGGTTAGTTTTATTAAGTTGATAATTAATTGTATGTATATGCATACAGTTTGGATTTTCTGTGCGTCAAAATAATTTCAGTTAGTTACTATGGCAACATTTCTCATTTTGTTTTGTTCGTGTTTCTTTTTAATTTCAGATTTATTTAATTTTTTTTGTTTGTTTCATTTAATATTTTTAATATTTTATTATACTCTTAATTTTAGGTAATGATAACTCCACTTTGCAGTCAAATAAAATAACTTTTGGTAGAAAATATATTGACACAAAATATTGGAAATGATGCCATAACTTAATAAATAATTACTAAATTAATATTTATTAGTTTTTAGGTTCATTAATATATATATATATATAATTTTTATTAAATTATTTTTTTTCAGATCCACATCACTTAATGTGTAATTATTGATATTACTGGGTGACACAAATCTACTGACAAGTTTAAAAATCTGTTTTTTGAAAAGTAGCAAAAAATAAACAGAACCATGGTACGAGATGTCAGAGCTACCAATCCCTGACTGTATCTGTAAACTCTTCAGCTGCTGCTGTTGTCGTGAGATATAAGAGTAACGTTTCTTCTTCTTCTTCTTCTTCTTCTCTCAGCAGGTTTTGTTCAGCAGAGGATCCGGAGTGAATACAGCCGAGCGAGTGCAGCACAGGACACAGATCAACATGTGCATTTGACAAACACCTGGTAATTGTGTTCTGTGTGTCTGTTTTCTTCTAACACACTATAAACTGTGGTTTTGCAGCCTTTGAGCAAATGTGCTGTGAGCATTAGTGCTGTGTGTGTGTGTGTGTGTGTGTGTGTGTGATCAGGATTAGTTTGCCATAAATCAGTCAGACTCTCCACAACACCTGTTACTACAAATCCCACACACACACACACACACACACACACACACACACACGCACACGGAGAATCTAATAGCTCCGCAGCACCTGTTCCCTCTCAGAGCAGAACACACTCACACGGCTGTCGTCAGTCTGTTTCTGTCTGAGCACCTGTAAGCAAACGTTGTGTTTTGATAGTGAGGCCAACAGTTGTAGTGTTTCTAGACATTGATCTGCGTGTCGTTCTGTGGTGTACGGTTACATCGCTTCACAAAAACCTCAGATTAGCAACACACAACTAAACTACAGCAGTGTGTGTGTGTGTGTGAGGTGGGGCGTGTGTTGTAAATCACTCTGTGGTGTGGCAAACACATCTACTGCACTTGTGAAGTATTGTTGAGAAGAACATGCATCTAGTTAGATTTTGTGGGAAACAGCTCATATCTGGGTTACAGTGCACTTATTGAAGATATTTGGGCCAATCTATAAACATAAAATACTGCAACACAAACAATGACAAACAATCAAATAATGCTCTAGATTGAAAATAAAAGTATTTCCTCAAAATGAAGGTTTTTAATAGAATTGGTTATTATTTGTGTACTGTTATAGTTTTATGTTATGGCTTTATTTGGATGTTTTCAGTTTATATTTTAATGTTGCTATAATGTGTTTGATGTGCTTTTGAGTCTAACTGTTAAGATTTTATTTTTGTGTGAGTTTTGTTTCTTTTGTGATGCATAAAACATTTCAAATAATTGTCAAAAAGAGGAATATATATATATATGCAAAGGTTGATAAATTTTTACTGGACCTGGAATATTCTTTAAAAAGGTAGAAATGTTTGATTTGATCATAAAAGCTGCTTGCACTTCAGTTATATCAACATCTCCCTCATTCCACAGTGGGACTCGTTTCACTTAACTGTTGTGTTAATGGTTTTTTAAAGTGCTCGTAATGCGTAATGAAAGCTTCATATTTTGGTTATGGGAGTCTAATAACAGGTTGATATGGATGCAAGGTCAACAAAGCATTTAGTTTTACTTTTCTTGCTCAGCGACTCACAAACAATTAGTTTTACTCGCGGAATGTCTCAGAATTGACATTTTTTTTAATCAACTAATCAAAAGTGGGTCATTACACTTAGATCAAATCACTGTATTTATTAGTGTCTGTAATATTAAGCTGCAAAAGTCAATTTAAATATGAATCTGTGTATCTCTGTTGAAGGCAAGCCGTCAAAATAAAAGTCTGGTTTAATTTGAAGTCATTATTTCTATTACTGTTTTTCAGTAGAATAGTACCAGTAGCCTAATAAAATGAAACGGACTTTATTTTCTAGAGGAATAATCACACAACATTTTTTCCGTGTTTAATTTTAATAGTAAATCCCCTTTAACAAAAATAAAGTTTGCTTAAATTTCAATAATTAAAAGATAAATACGAAAAATTAATTACTTAGTAATTAATATTAGTAATAAGAATTAATTACTTAACAATTAAGTTGTTTTTATACATTCAAATAACTAGAATAGATAAAACACAGAATTTGGTTACAATAAAAAATATAGTTAGAAAAAATTAAACATTACATGTTACAAATACTAAGCGTATTTTTTGTTAAAATTGATGTGAAAATCTTTTTAATTAATCAGATTTTGCTTTGATTGAATTAAAAAGGAGAATGAATTTACATTTTCACTCCGACTATGAAAAGATCAACAAGTATATGGGCAGTATGCTAATGTGTGATGTCGATGCCAACAGGAAGTGCCTCAATGATTCAGAGTCGACTCTTACTTTTGTGAGACAATAACTTTATACCCAGTGAACTCAGAGCTAAAACTTTACAGGATGTTTTCAGGTGAATTCAGGTTTCAAGTAACGTATTAATTCACAATTATTAATATAATACATATGAAATGTTTGTATAATAAAAGCTGTATTTGGAACGGATTCCTTGTGGAAAAACATGAATCCCGATGGAAACACTACAACGGACAAAACAGACTCCTTCCAAAAAGAGAATTCATTTTTTCAAGTGTTATAAAACGGCGTTGTGTTTGCTGAGGATCCTATGCGAGCTCTTCACAGCTTCTGAGTGATGTGTGTGTTGGTGTGTGCAGAGGGCCATACAGGCGAGCTGATGAGGATGACGATGGTGAGTGAGCTCTTGCCGTAGAGTCTGATGGTTTGGTAATAATGGACCTCCCCAATGGCCAGCCCAGCGTGTCCACCTTCACGACCCCGGCCTCAGAGGTCAGCAAACACACAGATATGCTGCATGTCTTTCTCTCTCTCAGATGCTTCATCATCTGTCTTCACTGTTTCTTCAGAGGAGCAGCAGTTCTGAGTCGCTCAGTGAGAAGGGCTCCTCGGAGCTCAAGAGTTTTGACGCTGTGGTGTTCGACGTGCTGAAGGTCACGCCGGAGGAGTACGCTGTGAGTCACACCGCCCTCTTTTGGGTTCTTCTCTTTTTATTCTCACAGATTGTGCTGAACACATGACATGACTCGTTTATTCTGTCAATATAAAATCTCTAGATTCATATTTAATGCACAGGAATGAAGACAGCCATAAAAAATTTACTGTTTTTCTGTAAATTAAAACAATATTACAAATAAAAAAAAAATACTTTTTTGCAATAAAATAATAATAATAATAATAATAATAATATCATTATAAAATATATATATTTTCACAATAACAATAATGTTATTATTTTTTAACTTGTTGTAGTTATTATTATAAACAAAATATTAATATTGCAGTAATAGTGTTATACTGTAAAGCATTTATTATATTTATTGTTTTTATTATTATAAATAAATGTTTTTATTTTTCAGTGATATTATTGCTAAAGTAATATGTATTCATTTATTTAAAAAGCTATAATTTAAGTTATGTTTTAAATAATATTATTACTTTTTTTTTAGACTAGTAATATTGTTAAATGCTTATTTTTTTTATTTTGAAGTACATTATGTTAATAAATACAACTATTATTAAATTACTCTGAATTATTTATTTTAAAATTATTATTATTTTGAATGAGGAAACTACTAACTTTTCTGTGTCATTCACTCCTCACATGAATGAAAATTTAGAAATAAATAATGGCGTAATTTAAAATTGTCTTGGTGACATATTCAACATCCTCCGGTTTTCCAATCATATAACATATGTACATAAATATGTTTTTGTTTTATCCAATCCATCAGAGTCACTTTACTGAAACGGTCCAGTATGGTCCTCTGTGATATAACATACTCCTAAGACGTGAAGAAGGGCAAACACCCACAAAATATTCTTGTCTCTTGTGATTTCTTGCAATGACACTCACACACACACACACACACACACACACACACACACACACACACACACACAGTAGTAAATACTTGATGATCAGGCAGCGATGCTCTCCAGAGTTTAAATTAAACACCAGAATCCGAGCGAGGCTATCAAGCTCTCCTCTCTCCGGTGATACGAGGACTCGGGTTCAGAAGACACACAGACGCTTGTTGACTCATACTTGCTGTAACCACTGACCGCTTGCAGCTGCAGCACTGACTCGTTTTATTTCTCCCTGTACTCCAGTATAAAGTGTTTTTTGAGGTTTTCATGATCATTACTTCTTGATCCTCAGACTTTAATCAAACAGGCTGTATCTTTTAGACTTCACTTCAGAAGGTGTAGTTCCTGCGACTGATTATTCAACACAAATCTTATGACTAAAATAGGGCGGTATATTTCACGGGTTTGATTCGGTTTGATTTGGATATGATTTGATGAGATGATGAGGCCAGATCAATATTACACAAGAGTTTCCTGGAGAATGATCAGAGCAGCACAGAGAGCCGTTCAGTCAAGCCTGATTGTGCTTCAGGAAAAAAAAAATACAAATTAGTTTTATTTATTTATTTATTTGTGATTCTAAGGAAAACATTTAGTTCTGACTTTTACTGCAATTCAGTATTTGTCATCACAATGGAATAAAAGAGTAATTGTGAGTATATGTAGGAATTAGTAGGAAAAATAGTCCCTGCGTTGTGAGATATAACCCTGAGTTCTCTTTTATTCCTCAACTCCAACTTTCTTCCAAACGTGGAATAAAACAGGTATTTTCAAACATAGTCTCAAAACTTTGCAAAAGCTGTTTACCAAATATTTATTTGATTTAGTTAATAGAAGTTAATTGATAAATTAAATCTATTTATGGCATTATTTTTGAAAACGTCCTCATTTTACAGCATTTACAGAGTGTCTAAAACTCTGAACAGTACTGAGCTTTCCATAGCTTTGCAGAAGAACGTTTCTTCTGGATGGAGTCCGTCTCAGTTTGTTCTGTTTCTTCCTGTGACTCCAGACAGACTGATGATGATCAGATCAGATCTCTGCTGTCAGACAATAATCTCACTGCATTATTACAATTAATGACTAAAATAATGTTTGGAAATGGAAAGTGATATTTCCAGCTGACACGCTACCGCAAAAGATAGAAATAACCCTCTTAAACCAGTTTCTGTTGCTGAAAATACTTCTGCACAGTACTGTACATAATGAAAATACACCGTACACACATGCTCTGTTAACACAACCTTATTTTGAATGAAATTTATTGTGATTGGATCATTTGACAGCAGCACTAGTTAAAATGTGTGTGTGTGTGTATATAATATATATATTTTTAGTGTTTTTCTAAACCAGAGCTATAGTTAGATTCTGTTGAGCTTGTATTAGCGATGGAAGCAGTGTAACAAGTGTTTCTAACCCCTGTAAGCCTGATGCCAGAGCTCTGACCCGCTTCTGTACACGTCTGCCTGAAAGTGTCTTTATCTGAGTTTCTTTCTGTGCTTTATTTATTTATGGCCCAAACCATTAACCTATATACAGTACATCCTCCCAGTCCCAGAGTCAAGCCTGTGCTGGAGTGGGTTTTGTTTATAATGTTCATGCATGTGTGCAAAATGTCTTGTGAATGTCAACTGAGCAGTGGACAAAAGATGATTTATTAATGTGTGTAGTGTGCTGACCATCACACACCAGGAGGGAGAGATAAGCTCATAAATACAGAAAGTCCTTTAATAAAAGTGCTTCTCAAAGGTAGCATCTGTGACATGTCTAATGAGAAAAACAGTGCAAGTCGAATACTTTTCTTCTCTTTAAATAAAAAACAATGGGTGCCAACAGTGTCTTCCATCATTTGTGTTTAATTGTGTGCGCTGATGTCCTGTGTGTTGTCCTGCAGGGTCAGATCACTCTCATGGATGCTCCAGTGTTCAGAGCCATCCAACCGGAGGTAAGTCTGTTGTTCATTATAGAGTCCAGATGTTACACACTAACACTCAGTCCAGTTGTTGGGAAATAAAGAAAATGTGCAGTGTATTATTTATTTATTTATTTTAGACCCACCATTTTTTTATTTTTTTATTTTTTATAGTGTTTTTGTTTTAATTGTAAAATTTAATTGTAAAAAACAAACACACACACACACACACATATATATGTATATTAGTGCTGTCAAATGATTAATCACATCCCATATGTGTACTGAGTATAATTATATGTAAATATAAACAAGAATATACTAAGAAAAATGTTTTTATTTATTTATATGTGTATATATAAACATGTAAATATTTTCTAAATATATATACTTTGGTGTGTGTGTTTATAAAAACATAATAAATATACACAGTACACATACATATATAATGTAAACAAAATCTTTTTTTAATGTTTAATCATGTTAAGTAATAGTAATACTATAATTTTTTTGTTTGTTTTTGTTTGTTTTTTATGTTTATAAATAAATGTGGGAAATAAACTCAGCGAAAGTTGTTGGAAGATAGAAAATGTGTTGAAAAGTGTTTATTTTTTGTATCTGGTTATGTTGATGAAGGGGTCACTTCACTTCTGGTGATGTCAGACTGCTTAAAACATAACGTCACAGGTTCTGATAAAGTTAGCAGCCAACCGGTGAGGAACTTTTGTTTACAAGTCAGAGGGGTTATTTCTTCTCAATAAGTGCTTTCATAAATGTTTGTTTTGGTCAGGGTTTTCTAAAGTATGGGTCTCATACCAAATTCTTTTGCGTGTGCAAATATTTATTTGGTTGAACCAGCAGACATGGCTGAAAGTTGTTTTGGGAGATTACAGACTCATAGTTTCATACTCTGACTCTCAGCTTTATTCACTTGGACAAGTCAAATAAAAGCACCTGCTGTAACAGTTCCAGATGTTCCCAGCAGAGGGCAGCAAGAGCGCAGCGAAACCTTTCCGTTCATCCACTGCTTTATTAAACTGAGTGTATTCTCTCTCTCTCTCTCTCTCTCTCTCTCTCTCTCTCTCTCTCACACAGCAGTGTATTATATATATATAAAAACATGTATATGTGTGGGTTTGTATATATATATACATATCAGTCTATTTAAATGTGAAAAATATTACATAATATATAATATTAATATAAAAATAGTAAAACGATTAATCACATTTATTCACATTCATTGTTTACATATATGAATGTGTAGTGTATATTTATATAAAAGCACACGCATGCAGCTTTTACTTTCACAACGACACACAGCGTCTCCAGAACATGGCGCCCGCAGCAACACTACACACAGAATAATAGCTCCGCCTTCTTTCTTTTTGGAAACATTTGGGTGGAGTTTGAAGACTCTGTGACGGAGAAAAGTGGAGGCGTGTTTATACGAGTCATTTTAGGGGGGTGTGAAGAAGTCATAACTTTTATTTGGTTTTGAGACTTTAATCTTTGTATCTTCAGGGATCTTATCTCTGCACTAACAGCTCGTAACACTCCACAGAGAAAGAAACACTTTAAATTAAAACAAAATAATAATAATAATACAACAACATTAAACTTTATCAGCGGTACATTTATGATGTGAGGGCCTTCAAATATTGTCTTTTGGATTCAAAGGGGTTAAGGGTTGTTATTAAATCAGATTTATTTGAAATGAGTCTCAAAAGTCACGAACAACGATATTACTTAGTGCATAACTATTACAATACACAGAGAAACTAACTAGTTTAGTCATGATCAACATGTCCTCTAACCAATACACCTGTATAGGTACGAACCATCACATCATGCAATATTGTCTGGAGAAGTTTCTACGTTCACTTAAAGGCAACCACTGATGCCACATGGACTATTTTAACTCTCAGGACATCAGAAAGTTCTCGGATTTCATTGAATATTAATTTGTGTTCCGAAAATATGAAAAAGGTCTTACAGGTTTAGATTGACATTTGGTTTGGTAATTAATGATATTTTGAGTGAACTATCCCTGTTTCCTCATCTAATGAACCACCTGACATTGCCTATGTAGTGAATAGCGAGTAAGTAAACATGTTAATAGTTTCAGACACGGAAACTCTCATTTATTGGCTAGATATTGAGACTGGAGCCACACTGAGAGACAAACCAAAACCTGTTTGTAGTGTTAAACCTGGCCTAATGCATTTCAGACAACACTGAAGCTCTTCCTATTACCTTATCAATTAATCATTGCACTAAAGCTGGAAGAAATAAAATAGCCAAACATCAGATAAGTCTGCACACGCATGCATGATTCATATACAGTGAGATGGATCATGTGAAGCACACGCATCTGAAGTTCAATTACAGCTGCTCGACTAAAAATAACGATGAGCATTCAACTCAAAATGTCACGTTTGAGCAGAGATTAACATTTAAGTACATTTGCCCTGAGACTAAACTGGCTTTTACTGGTTTAATTTAGTTAAGCTGGCTTTCAAGCCTGGCCAAGCTGGTGTAGGCCAAACAAACGACAATTACCCATGATCTCTCTAAAGTGAGCAGACATACAGCAACACACTCACATCTTGCTTTTCTCACCACATATATTGTTGAATATATGTCAATTCTTTTGTCGTGGCGTTGTAAATCAAGCCAGTTTGCCGTCTAAAGCCAGGGTCTGCCTCTGCCCTGCCCTCTGTTCTACCGAGACGCAGTCTTCAGATCAAATTAACAGCCTGAATAACTCGATAACGCCAACTGGGGTGATAAGACCGATAAAGACCGTCTCACTCTTGAGGTCTAATGGTGGAGATAATTAGCTAGGCTTTCATTCCCTTCCTCTCTCTCCTTCACTCTAAGGTCTTTAGTTGGGCACCAACACTGGAATGAATTGAAAATCACCTACATCTTGTAATTTCTAAATAATGATATTTCACTGACCACTATATAAAAGGGAGCTTTTCTATACAGCAGTGAAGCTCGAAGGAAAAAGTAAAAGGTAATAGATTCCAGTGGTTTATCTGAGCTGGATGTTGGGCAAACTTCAGCGCTCAACTAATTTTGAAACGATTGAATCTTAAATGATGACATTTATATGATCCAACCTGGGGAAAGTGGTTACTTCATCGCTTGTTAGTGGAGACACACAGTGCCCTTGATCGTGAAACATAACTCCAAATTGCCCCTGGGAGTATAATATGTGTTCGAGGACACTTTGTATGAAATTATCAGCTTAATGACTAATTAATAATTAGCACTTCCATTATGCTCAATTATGATGCCTGGAGGAAAGGCAATAACATTTGTTAATGCAGCAGCGGTTCATACAGAGCTGAAAGAGATGATCATAACCTGCTCCGGCGTGCTTGTTCATTATATGTGCTCTAAATACCTTCTTATTATGCTCTAAGTCACTTCATTATTAAACAATAAACTACTTATTGGCAATTACATTACGATGCACAGTATTGGGCCAAGATTATGGAATGATTTATGGAGTTGCCATTAGTATTTCTAGTTTTAAAGCTTGGCTAAAAGCCAATTTGCAGTTTTTGGCTTTTAATCATTTTAATTTTATTTGTTGTGTGGTCTTTTAATGTTTTTTTTTTATTATTATTTAAGAAAGTAAAATATGGAAGGCCTTGTAGTTTGTGCTCTGTATTTAAGTAGACGACCCAATAGTTTAAATCATATTTAAATTATTATGTATCAGCCTAATCCACGTGTGCTTTTTACAGTAACAAACCCATTTTAATCCGGGTGAAATTATAGCATTATGCCACTTAATACCAAAACCAGTTCCCAAAATGCCTGCAACAACGTAAAGGTTAAAGTTGTGGCAGTCAGGCAGTCACGGCTGCCGGTTTTTAAGCGTTGGAAAGTTTTCAGAGCAGCCAAAGACGAGAAGCGCGCGATCTCACCTTGGAACTTGAAGCCCTCGATCTGGATCCAGAGGCACAGGTCCTCCGTGTCGCAGTCGCACCTCCAGGGGTTCCCGCTGAGCCCGAGCGAGCGCAGCGCCGGGAGCGCGATCAGAGAGCTGATGTTGAGCGCCGTCAGGTTGTTGCGGCTCACGTCCAGCACCTGCAGAGCCGCGTTCTCCGCGAACGCGTCCGCGTGGATCTCCGACAGCCCCGGGTTATCCGTCATCCTCAGCATCACCAGGCTGGCCAGCGGGCCAAACGTCCGGTCCTCGATCTGCGTCAGGATGTTGAAAGACAGATCCAGGTAGGCGAGCTTGCGCAGGTTGCCAAAAGTAGACTCGGAGATCTCCGTCAGCGAGTTGTTGCTGCAGTCCAGGTACACCAGGTCCGACAGGTAGTTGAGCTGCAGCGCCGGCAGGTCGCCGATCCGGTTATTGGAGATGATCAGCTGCCGGGTGGCCAGCGGGAGGTCCACGGGGAAGTCGCTTAACTGTTGCCCGGCGCACTGGACCACCAGCTGGTCGTCGCACACGCAGCGGTCAGGGCAGCCGGCGGTCAGAGCCGGGGACGGCGCTACATCCATGACGAAGACGAAGAGAAACACCAGCCGCAGTGACTGCGCGCTCGGCTCGGGCAGAACACGCATGATCCCGCCGCCGGCTTCATCGACTGTGCGTGCGCTCGCGCATTCTTCATTGACCTGCGTGATCCGGTGCGCTCGTTGCTGCTGGCCAGGCACGCGTCGGTGCTGTACTTGGGATCCTCTCGCAAGTCTCCTCAACAGCGAAGGTGACCGTGCTTGGCGCGTCTTTGGTCCGTTCTGTGGAGATCACCATGAGCTCCTTCGTTTCGGTGTTGGTTTAGGGTCTGGAAAATAGTTTGCGGTCCATTCTGCTTAGTTGACGTCTGAAAACTTGAACTGATTTGCCTCACAAGTGCGTAAGTTTGATTGCGTGTTGAAACGCAGTTAAGTTGCGCGACGCGGTCCGGAGGCGCACCATCGCGCGCTGTGTGCTGCTGCTGTAGTGCCGCGGCTCCTCTGTGTGTGTTTCGCTGCTTCTCTCTGCAGCTGTGAGTGAGAGAGTGAGTGAGTGAGACTGTGAGGAAGAGAAAGAGCACTGAGTCTGACACGAGTCTGCGTGTCCCGCTCATTTGCACAGGAGAAAAACACACATTGAATGCGTCCAGCACAGACGCTTTTGCATACAGCTAGATATACTTTCTTTAAGGTTAGATAAGTTTAGAACAGGGTATTTATCAAAATCCAGTGACATCTAGCCCCATGCTATATGAGCCAAGTCCATTCCGTGTTCTTAGAACGTTTATAGTTGAAAGTTATGAAAAAGTTATTCCTGAATGCTCTCTGAACGTTCAAATTGTGCAGTTCTGTAATAATTATATATAAAATGTATATTGTTATTTTCAATATTGAACAGATAACTTAAAACATTCTACTAGAAGACTCTTTGCTCATAACTTCGACAGAACCCTTGAGAGAACATTATCCTGCAGAATGTGTAGCATTTCACCGGCAGTGCTTGGTTATTGGTTGGCATTCATTCAAGCTTGTTAGAATATAGAAAATAGTGCTGTTCTACCTTCTATGTTCATCATGTGACTTTCTCATCATTACCTGCATTTGGTATTTATCAGAGTATTTCAAAGCTACAAACAGATTTCAGTGCTTTAATGGGTTGGTATATTAAAGGGGTCATCTTTGAGAAATTTTAAAACAAACTATTTTACAAACTTTCCATTAAGACTCTAAATAATCATATTAGCTTGTGGAAAACTGGGTGTTTTTTATGACCCCTTTAACATTATATCAGTTAATGAAATTACAGTATTTAGCTGTAAATTTAACTTAAAACCTAAAATGTTGTGAACATATTTTTTATTTCAGTTGTGTTGCTCAAATAAGGTTTAGCAAATAAGGTAAAAATTAATGCATATTTAAAGAAAACAAAAGTGTTTTTTGATCTTGCATGCATTCAACCTGTTGTTGGGGACTCCTACATCCAAAATATGAACCTTTCATTACCTATAATAGGGGCACTTTATACACAAGCTCTCAAAGATCAGTTTGTGTGTGTCTGTCTCTCAGCTCCTCAGGCATGTGAGCAGTGATGTCATTAGACTCCATGCCTGACGTAGCAGAAACAGAGTAGAGACAGGGTGTACAGCCACTGACTTTGACCGTCTTGTCTGTCTCGGTCTGTGAGGCGAGACAGATGGAGAGAGAGACTGTTGCACTCGAGCTGACGCAGGTGCAGGAGAAACATGATATGCGCGTCTACAGCACGGAGCCTGATCTATTATTGTTGTGGGGGAATCTTTGTGTCCTCCTGCATCAACAAACAGGGCCAATCGCGATCGAGTCAAGCTATTCCTCATTTGAAGATCTCAGTCTGTTCCTCGCGGGGCTTTGCACCAGCAAGCCTACATGCGAAAATCATGATTCATTTTGATTGTGTAACTTTTATTGTGGTGGAGTAACACTTGCCTTTAGCTGTTCAGGCCTCCCACAGGTAAATCGACTCAGCAAGTGTGTACGACTGGGGCACGTTACTCCATACTGCTTGTGTGGGACTGGAAAAGGTAATAACAGATGATGTGTAGAGTGAGATATGTGTCCAGAACTCTGCTCAAGAGATTAAGCTGAATCCTATTTGTTTCACAATCCACACGCGGAATTTATATTTTAGAAACGGCTGGAACAACCATATATATATGACAGTGAATCATCTCAGGTGATTGTGTGCTTTATTAAGTATGTCCAATATGAATTTAAATATAATATTACATCACTTATAGCCATACTAAAAGCCCAACAGTTGCGAGTGAACTCCATAACAAAGATGTAATCAGTCACTGAGTATTTACTTATTTAATGATGTTAAAAAAGTTAAATGTTTATGAATTAGATTATAAACGTATTCATTTGGTTGCGTGTGCGCTTCCAGAGAGAGCCCGCCCACACACGCTTCTGATTGGCTGTGATATTTGATTCTGTCGCGTAGCGTGTAGTTAGGACATGGTGTTATAATTACAATTACAATTTTAACTACTTTACCTATTATCATAATTATGTTTTAACTCGCAGCTGGAGTTTCAATTAACTTAATTTTAACTTCATCAATATCATGGTCCCTCAAGATATTTTGTCAATTTCCTAAAATAAATATGTTAAATTATTTTCAGCTTTAATTAGTAAAATGCATTGCTACGAACATTATTTGGATAACTCAGTAGTTGTCCAACTATTGCTATCTTAATAAACAATAAATCAATTTGGAAAACTTTTAACTTTGTGTTATCTCGCAGTGTGACTGTATATTTCACAATTTAAGATTTTATTTCTCACAAAACTTTACATCTCACAAATACAATTTCATTTCAAAACTGAATTTCATTGTAATAGTGATAATCAGTAATAATTTAAGTATACCACGGTTACAATACATCACAATTTAGTCATCATATCGCACATTTACAATCTGATTTCAAATAAATGTGACTTGTATTGTTATATCCTTCACATTGGTGACTATTTTAATTGCAACTTTATTTATCGTAATTGTAACTTTATATTTCACGATATGACTTTTATTTGTCATATTTATGATTTCGTATCTCACAGTGTGCATTTCTATTTTAACAATATACTTTAACTCTTTTTACTGTGATTTTCGGAAAGTGACTTTCTGGAGCCGTATGAGGAAGCCTCAAGTGTGAGGGGGATAAAGACCTGGGTGACTTCTATAGGGTGGTCCTGGAGTAAGCGCCAAAGTAAATCGAACGATTGAGCTCATTAGTGTCACTTTCATCCCTGGATCTTCTCCAGCGTGTCAGTTTGCAGACGGCGGAGTGTCAGGTGAAGTTGAGGAGAGAGACTTGTTACTATTTAATGGGTGGGTCATCTGTCAGAGGCTCTGATGCATGACATAGTCCATGGAGAAACCAAAAGATCGAGAACAACATGCCCTGTTCCAACACTGTTTTTAACTCTTCTCTGAATTCGTTGTTAAGTTTGTGACATTGTTGAGATCTCTAGAGGAGACGTGTGAGATTTCTTAAGGGGACAATCTGGGAAGTAAGAGACCAAGCAAAAGTTTCCATTCACTCTCTGTTTAATCTAATTGCTGTCTGGAAGAAGCGGTTGAGATATTAAAGAGATCTTGAGGGATTTAAAAATGCTGATATGGTTTGATTTTCTGTGCCACCTGAGAAAGATAAAATTGAACGTTTTCTGTCTTTGTGCTCTTTTCTGCATTTGGATTTTTTTGCCCAGTCAGCAAAGCACGCTGTGTAGTCTGTGTTGGAGCATTTACATAGCACTCCTCAGAAACATCAGTGTGCATGCTGTACATGAGCAGAAAATGAGCTTTCAAACTGAAAGACGCAGCCATATGCTGGATTTTCTGATCCAGGTCTCTCATTCAGACACTAAACCGCAAAATCAGTAAAAATATATTAAAAACACATTATAGGCTACTGGACTGTTAAACCCAGTTCACTCCAAACAGAAACATTCTCCAAAGATTCATGTCATTGTTTCATTGCCATTTATAAGATTTTATCTCCTCTTTACACTCTCAAAATGGTACAGTTTTTTATTAGGAGTACAACAGCTCGTCACTGAGACAGTAGCACTTACCTATACTTTACCCCAAAGGGATCATAATAGTATGCCACCATATAAATAAGCTTACATATTGCTGCCTTATGAGTATATATTTCTACATTACTAGTATGCACCCTACAAAAGGTACAAACAGGTAGTCCCAGCGATGAACTGTTGTACAAACAAAAGTACCATTTCTGCACATTTTCATTGTGTACAATAATATACTGCTGTGTTTTGGTGTTGTGGGCCTATATTGCTCTTGGACATCTTGTTTAGACACAAGACATCATGGATTCTATCAAACACCAACAGATAAAAGTCAAATAAAACCAGTGATATATTAGGATTTTTGAATGAATAAAACGTTGAAAAGAAGAGCATTTATTTTAAATAGAAAACCTTTCTAACAATATACTCTACCATTCAAAAGTTTGGGTTAAGTAGATTTTTATTCTTTTTTTATTTGAAATAAATTAAAACTTTTATTCAGCTAGAATGTGTTAAATTGATAAAAAGTGATGGCAAATATTTATATTGTTAGAAAAGATTTATATTTTTAATACAAGCTAATCTTTATATTTGTTATTCCAGAAGAATCTAAAGAATCCTGAAAAAAGTATTGCAGTTTCTAAAAAAAAAAAAAATATATATATATATATATATATATATTAAAGTAAACTAGAAACATTTTAAATGGAACAAATATTTCAAAATATGTGATCAAATAAATGCAGCCTCGATTAATTGATGAAGAAACACCTTTCAAAAACATTACATTGCTTCCAAACTTTTGACTGTTAGGTGTATATGTGTATGTGTGTGTGTGTATATACCTATATATATATATATATATATATATATAATAACTAACTTGATATTTCTATTTATCAGTTATATTAAATATATAGACATGTATTGAGAAATCTGATTTTAAAAACTTTAATATAGCCAACATTTTGATTATTAATTAAACTTCAAAACAATTGCCTAAATTATCCCACAGTTGTATAGGTATAGAAGGAAGACGTTAAAAAGTGCATAGAAAGACCACCACCGTTTGGTGTAGCTTGAGTAAAACAACTTGGTTTAGAAAGTACCCTGAATTTGTGTAAATCCATGGTAGTGTAGTAAAAGTAGTAAAAAGAGGGCCACACACCACCCGAGGGAGAGATTAGCCCGACATGCAGCGGTGAAAACCGATTGACTCTCTCTCTCTCTCTCTCTCTCTCTCTCTCTCTCCTCAGACTGAGTGATTCTCAGGAGTTTGTTACTAAGCGGCGACCTGAGCTTGCTCCAGTGATCGGTGTAATAATACTTTACATATAACTAGTACGTTATGATATTATTTCAGAAACAGTTTAATTCTTTCTGATCATCCATCTGCCGCTTCAGTGTCTTCCAACGAAGGTCAGATTTCACCGAGTCACGGAACTGTATGTAAATTAGATGACACGTGACGTACCAGGAAGAGCACGACGCGATCCCACAATGCAACACGGCAAGTTACATTGCACGCACATTTCTTACTTTTTATTAATTGTATTTGATTATATTAGTTCAGTAGACATATTATTAACACTCTTTAGCAACATTCCTTATGTTTAGCTGAGTTAAAAATGTTTGACAAGGACGGCCGTTTGCCCTACCGTCGTTACGCAGCGTGTTGCCGTTGGTCTGGCACCTCCTGGTTTTAGCAGAGGAGCAGTACACTCATGTTTTTCCTCAGATCGTATAAATCTTTCGCCTTTTACTAAAGATTTCCGTGGGGAAGAACACTATGAGTATAAACTAATTTTTTGATGCCCTGCTGATTGGCGGGGCTTCCCAAACCAGTTAAAGTCAGATGAAATGTACCAAGCACTTGTAATCACGATGTTAGTATTCATATTATTCAATGCAGATATTTTTGCGTGTCTCGGAGTAACATGCTAAAATTATAAATGTTTCTTAGTAGAAATCTAGAAATAGTGTATCGTAGTTATGAATATGAATTAGTGATGGGATCCGGATCTTTGCGATCTGTTTCTTTCAAAGAGCCGTTCAAAAGAATATCTCTTATGGCTCTTTTAAAATATTTCGTCAGTAATAAGAAGCCAGCTTGACGGCATCAGAGTTTATACTGAACTAATCACTGGGAGGAATAATGAGGTGAGGTTTGTATTCAAATAATTAAAACTACAAAAAAAAAAAAATTATCAAAAAGTGTATTACAAATAGTTTGTATTACTTATACAAATAGTCGACTATATTTTTAATACAAATCTAAATGGACATATTTTAAATAATATTTTTTGCTAAAATGCCCAGTCAATTTGAGAAAACAATTATTTTGTATACTATATAAAGATGTAGCAAAGTTTTGTGTTGTGATTACGCAATGATGTCATAATGCAAAATAATATGATAATAAGAAGCTATTTATTATTTGTTCTTTGAACATCTTTGGAGCTTCTGTTTTTGATGCCTGTTTTTCTGTAATAATGTTGTTTACATGTTCTTCAATAAATTAATAAATAATAAAAAGAGAACCTATTTATTGTGCATCTGGATGTAATGTTTTAATGTAACATAATACAGCGCCTTAGAGAGACATGACAGGCTTATGCTTGTCAGATACTACGTGATGACATCACTGATATGCAAATTAGAGCGTGACATCATATGGCAACTGATGCTCGGAGGAGCTATTTTGTGTGCATCTGTGTGAAACACGCATAGGGAAAAAAGAACGACAGAAAGAACGCAATTTATTAATAAAGTTAAGTTGCTCACAAAGTTAAAAGCTATACATACTAACATTTGATTTTACACTGTTTTCTATTGACTGCTTGCATGAACTGCTTAGATTATTCTTAGTCATGTTTTTCTTCAAGAAATGAATAACATCTTGAATTCAGTACAAGTGTAGAATGGTTTACGCACTTTTTTTTTTACTTTGGCAAACAGAAGAAAATAGTAGTCCACCATTACTGAAAGTGTTGTGCAGGATGACATTCAGCCGGCGCGCGGACCCCTGCTGGCCGGGGTATGAACTGCAGGTGGGGGGTTGTCTGCTCGTCCCTTTGTTTCCACCCCTTGTGGTTCTTTGGAAGCTTAACATATTCTTTGTCTGATCCTGAATGTCTCAGCACTGCTTTGAAGTTTTACTCTTTTAAAGAATCGTTTGCACATTTACTATATTTACACGTCCACCAGAAGACCGCCTGTTGCGAGATAAGCGCTTAAAAGACACAAAAGCTACACCCGTGATTACACGCGCAGTATTTAAACCAGGCATCAGAGCTATCAGTAAAAGCAACTTCTTTCAGAATCTTTATTCATTGCACATGCGCACTCTTTCAAGAACCTACATGCATTTACATGTGCGCTGAACTGCGTTCTTTTAAAAGGACAGTTTAATTAATTATCTCCGGCACACAAATTAAGATGTTTTTGATGAGCTCTGTGACCCTCCATAGACAGACCCTCCATGCTCCTAAATAGGGGTGTAACAATTTGCATATCGTAGGTTTCATAAATAATAATTTTCCAAATCATCATCCCAGCTAACACACGATGTAACAGTTACATAACATATTTGTCATTTTTTGTCATTTCATGACTGACCAATTGGCAACATAACCACAATGTAATGTAATTATGCATAATTCCATTACCATCCTATTACCAATTCACGACGTCGTCAGTACGTCCTCCAAACGTAACAAGATAACCAAGAACCAGATTCCTACTTTTCATAATATATTAGTTATTTCATGACTTACTGGCAACATAACTACGACGCCGTATATGCACGTAATTTCATTACCATAATTTACACGTTTCTCTATATGCTCTCTGATCACCAGATTCCAAACGTGTAAACTTCGGACACACGAGTGTTTATTTTCACCAGTCAGATAAGGACAGCGTGAACCTCCACAACTGATCACCGTGCATATTAATATTGATAAAAGGAAAAACATTTTTCCTGTGAATCTTGTATTTCGTAACGATTTATGAAAGTAAAATAATGGCACAGGCTGGAACATCATCTCATCTGCCGCAAAGGACAGCGCGTTTGACTGAGGCACAATCTTACTTCAAGTTCAAGTGTCTGATAGAAGAATTAGCTTTTCTGGGGTGAGTCATTAAATTTATAATAAATAAGGTTAAAAATATGTATAAAACTAAGTTTTAGAACTCTTAAAAGATGCTAAAACCCTTTTTAATATAATTTTTTTTATTTTTTTAAAGTAACCGTGAGCCAGCCCACTGTGAGTTACCATGACAACCGGGAACACACCTGCTGGAGAGGAGAGGACGCGTCTGACATTTCTCCGTTTTTCATCAGTTATACCAAAGAAAAGTTCAACAACTGCCTCAAATTGGTTAAGTAACTTTATCTACAGTCTACTTTAAGTGCCTTTTTGAAGAGTTTCTCTTATTTCAGGGTTAACATATTCTGAGTTTTCACTTAACCTCCTCTCTGAAATGGGCACCTGGTCAATGCAAATAGCTGTAAATACAAAAAAGCAGCAGAGGAAATATATACAAAGGGTGCATTATACAGGGATGTACGTCAAATAGCATGTTTAAAATAAGCTTATTTAAAATAGCTTGTTTAAATAAAAAAGCTTGTTTAAATATTTCAATAAATATGTGGAATAGTATATGTTACAGAGGAGAGAGCTGCATGAGAAAATGTATAGAGCAAAATATTTCTTACCAACCATTAAAGAATATTTACATTATTTTTAAATAATGTACTTAGAGCACAGTTAAATTATTTAATAAAATTCTATATTTATACGATCCTGTCTTTTATCTTTTAAGTGGTCCAGATTGGTATATCATTGAAAGCTGGACATGTTAGTTTTGAATATGCAAAGTTCTGTATTGTGTG
>JAUCNO010000386.1:11472888-11496987 GCA_032353835.1 Enteromius viviparus | reverse complement strand
TAGAAGATTACGTCACCGCAAGCTCGTGCAGCATCGCTATGACCACCAGGTACAACTTTTACACAGTGGAAAACCAAACAGAGCCGCGTCGAGGCGAGCCGAGACGAGCTGGTACTATGTAGTGGAAAAGCGCCATATGTTTCCCCCTGGATGTAAACAACGCTAATTATGTGAGATGTGTAACGTACAAAATGGCAGAAAAGATAACTCAGGGAAGACGAATGGTCAATTAGGTTGTTTTTTCTTTCTTTGCACAAAAAAAGTATTCTCGTAGCGTCGCAAAACTAAAATTGATGTCACAAGAACTGTTTTACCGATGTATTTACTGCTTATAGCGTTATGTTTTTGGATCTGGGATCATTTCAGGTGTTTTGCTGTGGTGATATCAAAGATATCTGTTCTGAAGATGAGTGTTTTTATTTTAGGATGAACTATCCCTTTAAAAGGTTTAGACTAGTCTTAAAAATACATCCAATATTTTACCCAGCTCTTATAGTTATAGACAGTGTGCAATTGTATTCAGCAATTGCATCTGACCTGTAAAGGCGTCTTTATCCCGATCAAGCGTTGTGAAGGGTTTTCCATTGTGGCTCGTGAGGGAGTCTCCGGCATTGCCCTGGTAGGTGCCCAGTCTCATCCTGAAGGCCTCACTCTCAGACTCCAGATGGAAGCTGCTGTACTCTGCATACACTTTCTTTCCGACCCAGTCCTCCAGCTCCACCAGCAATTTGTAGTCCCCTTGCTTGGCTAGATTATAGATGTTCTCCAAGCCCAGCCAGTGCTCTCCATCTATGTTCCCAAAGCCTTTCTGTGTGGGAGAAGGAGGGAGGGAACGAGAGAAACCGTAATAGAGACAGAGTATGTGACAGAGAAGTTTGATCTTTTCTCCAATGGAAATAGTTCATCTAGTCTTGAGCTTGTTTAGCGGATTTATGTGCGTTTCCCCAACCGTGTGCAGTCATTCTAGCTGTTTTCATTTCATTTGTGTCACTGAGCAGGATTTGAGGTATATTTCTGTAGTAGACTTTCAACTCTGGAGTTACAATTCACTCATCTGGCAAGTGTGTACACTCAACTTGGACTAAGTCACACTCCCAGGACGGACTTTGCAGGGAACATGAGAGCTATTTTACAAAGGCATAACTAGATTTTTCCACTGATTTGGTCATTTTCGGTCCATCGCTCTTGGAAATGGATTGAATTATGTGCTTTATAGCCTCCAATATATTGCAGTTTGATTCCCGGACTAAAGGTGAAACGTCTTTTTCTATTTAGAAAACATTTTGTGAAATGTATAACTTAATTATTATTTAAGCATGTATTTGTGTTATCTATGTATTAGCATGCATGACTATATATCAATACTGTAACTTATAACTTATGATCTGTTGCCATGCACCAATATATTAAACCTCTGAATAAACCAATAATTATTTTTGTGTTATTTTGGTAAAATTGAAGAAAAATACAATTTAAAAGAATATTGAATTCTAAAGGTGAAAAACGGGTCAGTTGACGTCAAAAAGGATATAATTTAGTTTGACCTAAAAGTCTGATGTCACCTGACCTGAAAAGTCTTGAGGACCACTGACCTACAGTAAATTACTGATGGGCCTTGTGAGAAACTCATCACACATTCCATCTATCTTACTAATTCATTTACACATGCCCACACGACAGGGATGTAACTGCAGACAGTGTGGATGTCTCCCTGTTTCCCTTTTTCTTATCAGAAGTTTAGAGTTCCTAAATTTGGAATAACGATCAGGAAAGAGAGGAGATCATGCAGGTCAGTGTGTTGTGGGCCGTTACCTTATAGTTCTCCCAGTTTCTGAAGAAGTTGACAGAGCCGTCTTTTCTTCGCTGAAAAACAGTCCAGCCTCCGTTGTCTAATTTATGTTCGCACCAGGCCTGAATCAGTCTATCACTGCCCTCTGCCTTCAACAAATACATCCCACTGGTGCTGTGTCCCGCCTGCCGCACCTGGAAACAGTCTCTGAATGGGCCTGGGAAAGATGTGGAGAAAAGAACACTGGGGTTCTCATTCCAGTATATCATGCATGACATTGATAATGACAGTTTGCATTCGGAATGTGACGAGCACATACATTTGTTCAGGTTCTCTTGTACATTAGCATAACTTTGTGCAGATAGGAGTTGTGTTCACTGTATATCTAATTAAATTTGAAACTATCGTTCATTTTAGATGCTTGTACATTAAAGTAGCCCAGTTATGGATGTTTGAAATGACCTCTCATGCAGCGTAAAGCACAGCTGTCAGTGGATAAAAACATCAAAGCAGCAAAGTTTTAAATCTGAAAGAGCACGGTGTATAAAGTTATCCCAAGCTATGAAATAAGGCTGGATTTTTTTGCAGTCAAAATGTTCTAAGCAAAGCTTTAGAAAAAAACTACATAATATGCCAAAGGGGTAAGCAAAATATTCTTATTTCAAACAGAAAACAAAAAACTTGATTCAAGTAAAAACGCACCTAATTTCAGCTTGTCTTTTCTGAAAACAAGACAGTAATTGTTTCTTGTTTAAAAAATCCTTCTTGATTTAAGTATTTTTAGATATTTTGGCAGGAAATGATACACAAAATAAAGCATTTTTTGCAGTGTAGTTGATCTTTTTGCGTTGGCCTGATTTCTTAGTTTAAAGATTTTCTCTGACCTTAGAGAGACACTATTGTCTTAACTGAGAGCTCTCCAGACAGAGTCTTCTGCCTAGAGGACAAGGTCTCCCAGCACTCCAGATTTGGCTGAAAGATAAATACCCAGGTCTGTCCTGATGAAGTTACCATGCCCAGACACCAGCTCAGGCCTTGTGCTTCCTTTGCTTATTTTCCACTCATTTTTCTTTTTCCTCTTTACTTTGAGCTTAAGCTAAAACCATTATCAGTCATATAGGGGTGAGCCAGAGATGTAGAGAGGGAGAAGGAGAAAGACTTCTGCCAAAGGCGCTTTTGGTATGGTGGGTGTGTTGTATAAGAGGAGTTTTCCTGTGTCGAGAGGAAGTTCTTCAGTAGCTCTAGCTGTGCTGAAACAGCTGCGTTAACCAGCCAGATCCCAGTGTGGCCCTGACCGCTTGTGCATGAATGACAGCCATTGAGCTTATACAGACATTCATTGTGCCGGGCAGTTTTGAGCGGCTGACATCAGCAGAGTTTTTCTGCTTTCTGTCCAGGAGGACCCTCAAACAGAACTGCATCTTAGAGTCATCCAAGACTACTCTCTGAGCAGCTTCTGTTTTTTCTGTAACTATACATCTTCATTGACCGAAAAAAGTAGTACTGTACAACCCCAGAGGTTACAAGATTGTTTTTCTTTGGTCAGCTGTGGTTGTAGTTCTCTGTGTATTGGGCGGAGTGGGCTACACTGAGCTGTCATTAGCGGTCAGTCGCGAGAAAATCTGACCCTATTGGGTTGCCTTGCCCACATGGGAGACTGGACTCTGGAGTTGTTTGCATCAGGAACTTAGAGGTTTTATCATTGTTGAAGTCTTGGGTTGAGATTGAAGATCTGCTGGATAAGCAGTGGAGATTGTTTATTATGAAGTGTGGGTATGTGGGAGAGAAAGGGAATCGGAGAAAGCTACCAATGGAGGTTGTGTTTAGAGAGGTCGGTGGTTGTAATATTTATACACCTACTCAAGGCTTTATCACTGAAGGCTGTAGTCCAAAACCAGCATCTCACACATGTCCATTATATGGCATGCCAGGTGTGAGGTCTCACAAAGTGCAAGTAGGTCTCCTGACAAAGTCAACATTGGAAAATTGTTTTCCATTGTGTTTATGGAGTTAGAGTAATATGATGAGTCAATTTTTTTCTTTTTTAAAAACATCTATTCCAAACCCAAGGCAGCTGAGAGTCATTAGCTTAGAAACTTTTTAATGCCAGTTGAAGTTAATTATGAGAGTTTTAAGAAGCATTTCACTCATTTCAGTCATTTATAAGGTTCTGTGACCTTTGAATGTAGCTCCCCGTGTAGGCTGTACAGAGCCAGGTAGCTCACTATGTTTTGGCTCGGGACTGCTTCAGTGTCAGTGGTTCTCAGCCCTGGTCCTCGCGTCCTCCTGCTCTGCGTATTTTGCATGTCTCTCTTTGTTAACACACCTGATTCTGATAATCAGCTCATTAGAAGAGAGCTGATTGTGTTCTCAATCGACATGGTCACTACAGAGTGTCCGTTAAAGTTTACTTCTCATCAGAACATTCATTCACTGATTTGCACCGTAAATAAGTGAATACAATTTTATTTACGTCTCGCACACGCTGTGCTAGATCAGCGGTTCTCAATCCTCGTCCTCTCCTCGCGTCCCCTCGCTCTGCGCATTTCATATGTTTTTCTTGTCATTTGTTCTGATCGAACGTATGAGCACTGCGAGGTGGACATCACCGAATATTCCGCCATGATTCCAGTTCGAAGTGAATTTATACGTTCCATTCAAAGTGCATTTAAGTGTGCGAGACGTCATTTAAATTGTATTCACTGATTTATGGTGCAAATCCTTGAATTAATGTTCCGAAGTGAAGTAATGTTAAGCTTTATGTCGATTGGGAACACAGCTCATGCATGGAGCTCTCTTCTAATGAGCCGATTATCAGAATCAGGTGCGTTAACAAAGAGAGACATGCAAAATACGCAGAGATGGGAGGCGCCAGGACCAGGGTTGAGAACCACTGTTTTAAGCGATAGACTTACACATTTCATTTCCAACACACATCATTCACCTTTTGTTTTTTATACCTAGTTCAGTGTGTGTTCAGTGAAGTTGTGTTTTATGGTATTGCCTTATACTGACATTTACATGCCTGTAAACCCCGACCTGCAGGGATGTCTTGAAAGTGACTGCATGAATGTAGACCTGAATGCAGACAACGAATTTGTCATAACTGCGAATGGCAGCTTTACTATCCTGCGTGTGTGGGTTTTTTTAAGTGCTTGAAGAGGGCACCTTGTAGAGTTTGTTGGGCATTCTTGCTCTAAAATGAAACTCCATACTAGGCAGATACATTTTGATGCACTTCTGCACATACAGAAGCCCAGTTTAAGTTTAGACTAACCGTTCATCCACTTCACTCTTCTCTGACCCTCTTTAATCTACTACAGATTTTTCCAGGAGGATTGTGTGGGTGCATGTTTTCACGTGTGCACTCAGGAATCCATGAGCTCATGTTTTGTTTTCATGGGCTGCCAGAGAGGATTCTGCAGGAGCGGAATGGAGGATTCTGAGATTTGTCTCAGTAACTTTTGGCATTACAACAGTGTGCAGTCTGTTCTCGGCTGTGTGTTCATGCTTTAGAAGGATATGGGCTCAGTGCCACTTTTACAGGAAACACGTAGTGCCACCAGGGGAAATGCAACACCTTCAGTGGCACTGCAGATGTACAGTGTTCCAGTTGTTATTTTAGTTTTCAGAAGTACCCCCTTTGCTGCCACTTTCCTCTTGATGGAAACTTTTGCAGAGCCCACAGTGATACTGGCCCCACAAAAGACTACGAGACATTATGTCACCAAGATCTGGACTAATGGTGCTTTTCCACTGCATGGTACAGGACGGCTTCCACTGCAGTTTAGTATCGCTTTAAAGTAGGCGGGATTATAGAAATGTCTAATTGAACGCACCACCTCTACTGCCATGATATAACTGTAAACGTGACACAAACAAGCGCACAACATAAACTGATTTTATTACGCATCAGTGCAGCTCTCCCTGGATCCACTCCTCGGCTATCAATGAGAGGAATGTCTGTACTTCCTCAAAAGACCAGGTTTGGTTGTTGAAACGATCAATCAATCCTTCTCAGGCTGTGCTGATTGTCGCAAGTTCAATAGTGACGAGTCTCTCTGGTCCATCAGTGATCAGCAGGGTTTCCATGTCACGTTGTGGTTACAGTACGGCTTGCTGGAAACTACAATCGAGGTGATATTAAAGAAGTACCCGGGATTCTGCCCAGTGGGACACCCCCTAAAAGGTCAGTACCATGCAGTGGAAAAGCACCGTACGTTACTTTCCTGCACATATTGGAGCACCTATAGCAGGGGTTGCCCAATCCCGCTCATGGCAATCAACTGTTCTGCAAAGTTCAGCTCCAACTCTATACAAACACACCTGCCTTCAATTTCCATGTGATCCTGAAGACCTTAATTATTGACTTCAGGTGTATTTGATTCGATTTGGAGCTGAACTTTTCAGAAAAGTCGACTGCTGGGTAGTAACTAAAACATTTTGTGTTGCACGGTAGCATAGAGAGATACCTGATCCCCCCTGAAATCCTGCCATAGTCTGTTAATCCATAAAATCTATCAGTGTCAAAATGTGTCATTTCTGTTCATGTGGAACATCTGTGATAGGATCTACACACAAAACCTACACATGTCAACTACAAGTCCCTAGTCACTTACCATCTGAGGTAAGGGTGCCCTGTGGGGGTGGTGGGATTCCCAGTGGGTCAGGTGTTGGGGCATCCATTCGTGATCCTCTAGGAAAGGCTCTGTTGTTGTGGTCTCTCTGAATCTCATTGGTGAAGCGATTGTTGTTTGCTGGAATGCTCTCTGGCACCACCTGCACCAGCGGTGGAACTGCGGGAAGATCTTGACGCCCATATCCACGAAGACAACGATCCTCCAGGGCGGCGATGAGCACAGATTGGTTGTTAACCGTGGCGGCAAGTCCTGCGAAACGTAGCTCCAGCTCTTTGTAACGGGAGGCCAGTCGGAGCATCTCCGTGGTGACATTCAGCACACGGTTCTCCAGTTGTGCCAGCTCCAGGGAGTTGTCCCTCTTACGGATAATTTCGTGAAGCAGCTGCATGTAGAGCTGCGTCACCCGGGAGTTCATGTTACGAGACTCTTTGCGCAGAAGCTTCATCTCATTTACCAAGTTCCCATCCACATCCGCCACTAGTTGGAGCATCTCAATCTCCCGCCGCTGCTTGGAAAGGACTTCCCTGACGTCAGCTATGTCCATACGTGTCACCCGGTCTTTGTCTGGCTCAGGCCCTGTTGCAGAGGCGCAGATCGGACCTGTGATCTTCTGCTGGGGCAGCAGGAAAGTGTAGGAGCACTTCTTCGAGTCATCGGCAGGTGCTCGGCGTTGTCGAGATTGGATGAGTGCATTTCCTGAATGGCTCTTGCCAAACAAGCAGATGGAGAGGCAGAGCATGATGCCCATGCACCATGTTACGTCTCTCATGGTTGCTTCTGTTGTCACCTCACCTGCTTTTTGTAAGTTTCTATCTTCTGTTTACCCTTTTCTTCCTCCACCTCCACGGAGGGTTAAATCCAATGCTTCGCCTGTAAGGAGAACAAAAAGCAGCTGTCAATCAGCAGTCACATACATCATGAGCTTACCTTTTAAATATTCATTATGCTTATTTTGTGTCTTTTGTAGACCCCACTTTGCAGGAGACTTAAAACTACTATACTCACAGGGCCATTTAGATGTCAACCACAGCCAAGGAATGAATTAACCACTACAAGAATTTCCTGTTTACTAAGCCAAATAAGAAATGAGAAATAGCAAAGATTGGCCTTTTTTTGCCAAGCATGTTCTAGTGTGGACTCCTCAACAGATGTGACAAAGAGCTGTCATCAGGCCAGACATTGTCCTTCATGCTGCATTCAAAAGTATGTGTGTTTACCATGGTGTACAACCTTTTCCCTCGCTGTTCTCGCAGAAACCCTGCTGTGCTATTCGATCTTGTCTCAGACGCTTAAATCAAACACACATTGGATGCTTCACATCCTCCGCTAACACATGTCCATATCCAGATGCTTCACATCCTCTGGTAACAGTTCATCACTCCTCTGATGTAATCACCATGGCATTTTATACACAAACCTGTCTTTAGCCTGCACCATAACCATTCCCCACCCTTATACCTCCTGCTCTGTAACTCTTTGTACCCCCTTCACCACCTCTCCAGGGTTCATGGGATCAAATTCCTAGGTGCTTTTACATCCTGCTGTGTATCCCACTCTTACAGGGTTCAGTATTTAACAATCTCCCACTCTGAACACCCAGCATGTCTTCAGTATTTGACTTAGCAGTGCTCTCCGGGAGCTGCGCTAGGCTCCTCTAATCCCAGTATCACCTTTCTGTCCATGCTGAGCTCTGCTTTTCATCAATACCTAGATGTGCTCTCTTAAGTCCTCCTCCCTTACAGACACATTTTTCAGTCAGCAATTCTGCCATCTGTGCTGCAAGACCAAAGATGTTTCTGAAGATCCAATACAGTTCTACTTACATTTATAGTGTATAACAAAGGTGAAACTGTCTCTCCCCGTCACGCCATATTGCCTTTATAAGATTGTGTTGCTGACATTTTAATATGCTAGAGTGCTTTAAAAAATGTTGCTGTGAATCGTAAGTATAGCATTTGAAATGGAGGTCATATTTGGCTCCCCTTCACCGTTCCTGTATACTACAACTTTATATTTGTTTGCCTGAAGGTCCTACGGTCTGATTCTAACCGGATGTAGTCAGTAATCTAAAGCTTTCCTGAAATGCTTTAAGGTAGGTTTCAAAAAACGACTGACTCTTTCTTTCAAAGCGTAAAGTGAAATGAAAAAGCCACAGTCTAATCTGGGCTGAACTAATCGTACACGGTGGAGCAATCTGACACTGCGGGCTACAGACTTTGAGAAGTAAGCTGTGTGGAGTGAAAAGATTAGAAAGTGAGAAGAGTATAAGACAAAGTTTAAAGGAAAATCTGGGCTATGGTGCTGAAAGTGGGTCACATACATAATCGTCCTTCTGGCTGGTCTGCCAAACAAGACACCTGGTCTTGAACCTGACTTCATGGGAAAAGATGATCTTGTGCAGCCCAGAAACATGCTGATTTGTCTTCATTTATGTCCGCCTCTATTTTCATCACTTTCTTTCACTCTCTCTTTCAGGCACCTGACTTACTCAACCTAATTATCTTTAGCTATCAACAGACACTGTCAACCGGGTTCCCTCCTGTCATTTTTCACAATCACAGAGGAAAAACAATTCAAAATATTTTGGCTTTTGTGTAGTAATGGGCAGTGGACATATCCAGAACAGATGTGGGAATGTCGGTCCACGCCAAAACTGAACCGTTCAGGACACAGTGGTTCGGAATGCTAACCTGAGGGATTGAGAGGAAAACTCTTACCTTCTAATTTGCTTATTTTTCTCTCCCTCCCTTCAGCGATGAAATGGACGGCTGCGTTTGTCTCCATTACATAGTCTCTCAACCTTTCACCATTGCTATTGAACGCTAAGGTATGCCTATGGCTACATACCAAATGAGAACTATTGCGTCACAACTCTTTTCGTGGTTCCAAATCCAGTGTTGAGTTCCTGTAGTTCAGCTGGTAGAGTACTGCACTGCCAATGCCAAGGTCACGGGTTCGATCCCCAGGAGGCACACCATCTGCGTGTATTTTAAAGTGTATATTTAAATATCACTTTGGACAAAGTATGAGCCTGCCAAATTAATGTAAATATGAACATTTTGTCAGCTGTTACAACAATTTCCAGTATCATTAGTTTGCTTGAGCTGTCAGAATTAACCCAAAACAGTTCATTGGAGTTGTCAGTAGCTGGGTCAGTCAGTCAGCTAGCAAGCTTAGGTTAATATTAATAGTTTTCGTTTTAGGTTAATATAAAGGGGCTTTCGTCAACTTTGCTCTTGATTTGGCTGAGGCCTAGTACCACCACTGCTTTATGGTGATCCCAGAGGCTCCCTATCCTTTCTCCACCCATCTGAGTCATACATCTCCACACTCTGTATAATCAACCCACTGTTCCCGTGAATCATTTCATCATCCTCTGTAGCTTTGATGTTCTGTATGGACAGCTGTGACCCTCTACCGTTCCAGCCAATTGGCTCTTCATATGATGTTCGGAGCCATAATTCACAGAGCGGCCTCCAGTCAGTTCTGATACTCTTGGGTTTCTTGGGTGTTAGTATCACTGTTATGATGTCACTGGGCAGTGTAGCACATGACCATTAAATCCGTTTTTTTGTTTTCATTGGGTTTGACTATGTATGCCGACACCATTCATGGTGGCTGTCAAAGGCTAAATCCCAGCGGCTCCTCTGCATTAGGCAGAATTTAGAAGCTGTACAATGAACATCGTCTGCGACACGGAAAACTTAGTGGAAAAAATTGCTTTGAAAAGTTGAAAAACTTCTTGAAGAATCTTAAAAACAGCACTCATGAGCAACACACCAAGAAAGAAGCAAGACCTCACACAACAGGCAAAATTGTCAGCTCATGTTTACAGTTCAAATGCAAAAACACAAAACGCATCCAATCTGTACCAGATTGATGTCTGTGACATTGCAACAAGTCTTATAACCTTTTCAGCATCGCACACTCTGTTTAAGATGATGTGTCGAGTTGAAAGATGTTGAAATTTAAAAAAATACACTGCCGCTCAAAAGTTTTTCTTTTAAAAGAACTTTCATATGTTCACCAAGGTTGCATTAAAGTGATGAACAATACAGTAAAGCAGTAATACTGTGAAAATTATAAAAAATTTAAAATGAATGTAATGTAATCTTTTTTTTTAATATGTTTTATAATGTAATTATTCCAGTGATGGCAAAGCTAAAGTGTCACATGATTATAATTGGTGCTAACTGTAATAATGTTTCGCAATGTTTTTTTTACTGTATTTTTCATTAAAGAAAGCAGCCTAGGAGAGCTGAAATGAAAAGAAAAAATGACAAACCTTTGATCCGTAATGTCTATCTATATACTTCGGTTCCATTGCACTCCTCATGCCTTTTGACCACAATAACACATACTGTGTAAACAACCCTATAGAATATCATTATGGAAACTGCTGAACAAACAAAACTCAGTTAAACAAGGTCCCAGGGTTCATTTTATAGTTGATCAAAGAAATCCTCAGTACTGTTTTTGTCTTCTCGGTTATCCATCTTGAAAATACCCAGAAGAAGGGTATTTGCCTGGACACATTTGTTTTAGTAATAAAGTCTCACTTATTCCATATTTTTGCAGAGTGCTGCCAAAATCCTTTATTCCTCAAGAGTATTTTTGTGAAGCTCAGCTTAGAGAGAAGGATAGCTTCTGAGTTTTGTTTATACTTGTGTCTTGGACGCCAGCTTTGCCAATTCTCTCTCTCTAACTCCCTCTCTTTTTATTGCTCCATCTTTGTAATTTATATGCGATCACTATCTCATCTAATGTACTTAATGTCTTTACAGTAAGTGTCATTTGTAGTTCCAGCACGTAGACCTGAAGAGCCCTGCACGGCCCTTTCTTGTCTGGCCTTTTTAACAACACACCATGGAACTAATGCTGACATCAGCATCTGCTCTGTTGCATTTATGGCTTTGGCTTTTTAAGAACCTTCTGAATATGCATGTAGCTGATGAAAAGACTTCTCAAGAACTAAACTATTCCTGGTCGGTTCATCTAATCGTCCAGTCAGTCAATTAAAGTTACTTAGTGAATCATTTCATGATGGCAAGCACTGCTCTCTGGCTGGACTGCTTTGGTGGGCCACCAGGAGCTGTTTTTCCTTGGCTGTGCCGGGTTTGGATCTGAACTTGAGTCATTAGCTCATTGCCTCTGTCTTCGCTTAGCACCCAACTCTTCATTTCAGCCTGTGATGTCTGGCATGACATTATTGTGACTTCCTCTGAAGTGAGTAAAAGAGTTTAAGCTCTTGTTTTTGTGGGATTCATGCCCAAGTGTCTTTGATTTCAGCAGTTCACTGAAGGATTTGGTCAGCTGCTTCATGTCAAACAACGATTGGGCAGTTGAGAGCTGTTTAAGCGTTTAACTAGAAGCCAGCGGGTAATATAAGGTGTTTTGTTAAGGGTGCTTGCACTCTTGTTGAGAAAGCTTTGATATGGGACCATAAAGTCGCATATTTTTCTTGCAAAGTTTATTAGTCAGAAAGCAGAGCGTCAGTTTGAGCAGTTTTATGAGAGAAAAGGTTATTGCTGGAAAGTTTAGACAAGTATATGAAGCGACTAAAAACGCTGTTCTCCTTGGAGATTGACAAGGCGGCAAGAAAGACTTTGTAAAGCAAATAAACCCCAGGACAAACAAAATGTGTTTTAAATAAAGCATGTTGTGACTGATTTTACCTAAATGTTTAATTGTGCACCAGAGCTACTTCCTGTTTACATCCTAATGAATTATGTTGTTTATGCAAGATGACCAATTTGAAGTTTATGTGATTAGTCACTGAACTGTGAAAGAAATTAGATCTGAGCTAGTCAACCCAACAACTTGCTCCATAAAAATTTAACAGATGAGTCTCCAAGATGTTTAACTTAAACACTGCAATTACATTTGCAAAATAGTGGTCCACAACACGACCCAACTCTGACCAAACATTTGGACTCTCCTTAAAAGTCAAAATAAGAAGTCAGACAACTCCAATCCTACCTTGCGCGTCCCATTAGTAATTTTACTACACACAGAAACACTTTGGTTGTTTGTTCTAGAACTATAGTGTTTTCTGTTTTCCTTGAAAGAGAATGCATCCTACATCTGGCTGTCTGACTTTCCCAAGATGACGGCTGTAAACACATTGACACACTTCAGAAATATTCCATAATGAGAGCTACAAAAGAGGAACAACATGAGCAATGGGCAGAAGGGTGACAGAGGGACAGAACAGCTGGAATCAGAAGCTTTAAAAGTAATCTGTATATCTGCTATTGGAACAACATGACAAAAAGATGACTACACAAACTGTGTTACACACGAACCCCGGTTTCCCAGCATGGTATTAATTTGTAGCGTCGCTCAATATTTGGAGATCAGAAAACCAGGAAACATCAACATATGACACACTCTTAGACGATCAGGAGGGAAGGGCTGACAAAATTGAGAAACTGGAAGAAGAGCATAAGAGCGAGGTAGAAGGAAAAAGAGGTCACAGGAGATGGGAAAACATGCCCCAAAAGTTGCGTTTTGTAACTCCATCCTTCCATCCCAGGGAAATTAATGTTGGCAGAATGGAGACCAACAGGGCATGATGTAATAAATTTATGAAGTGAGATCTGGGCATGTGGGAACTTTAATTGATTTTGGAGCCCACAGCCAAAGAAAAGGGAAAAAGCAGCAGTTTTGTCCTAGAGAATGCAGCTTTTCACTGAACGTGGTTTGGAAGGCTTAGGCCTCGGTCCTCATCGCCACCCACAAGCCCCTTTTCAAACCCTCTCAGAAGCTTTGTTCCTCTCAAAACTTGCTAAAGTGTGGGAACACGTACATCACAAGAGACAGAGCAGAACTTTTTCTCTTTCTGTTTGCTTGTGTAGAGCTAAGAGGGATGATCACACTGACAGCATTGACAAAGCAACTATAAAGTCAGTCACTCACAGTGAGGAATGGTGACTTGAGATGATATGAGAAGACAAAGTTGCGCAGAGTATGTGGCAGATAAGAATATGTGTGTACAGAAAAGCAATAAGCTAAGTTTAAAATAAATGGTCAAAGTTCCTCAGAAATGCATTTGAATTTGTGTTAAAAACAATTTTGTGTAACCAGCAAAAGTTACCTAAAGTAACAAACTTAAATGCAAGTTTACACAAACATAAAAAACAAGCAATTTTTTGAAGTTTACAAATATAAGAAATTACTGATTTTAATATACCTTTTTTTTTTTTTTTTTAGTTGCACCACATGACGTTTTACTATCCTGTACTAACTGTTCTATCATTATAAGGTCAGATAGTCTAATAGTTTAAACTACTTATTGAACTTTTTTCTTTTTTCGTGTTGGTTGCACTGCATAACTAAATCCATTTTTCCTTTTGATGACCCTTGAACACAGCTGTCAACATTACTAGCAACCAACAGGAAGACTCTGTGACCTCCATCGAGCGTACGATCCATCACACTTTCCGGCAACTCTGATTCTTTATCTCTAATTTCCAGCAAATCTTTTGCATCTACTGTTTGTGCGTGCAAGTAAGCCCACATATTACCAAAGAAACAGTGGCAGATGCTTGAAAATCATTACCTGTTCCAGCCTGAAGAGAGAATTACTGCCGCTGAACAGATTAATGAGTGCTTTTTCCTGCTGAGCTTTATGGGAGCTTTACATGAATTCAAGTTCACTTTCTTCCCAAATCTCTAAATGGCTCTCTCATTTAGTTTGGAATTTTTATAGGGCTCGGTTTTACTGAGTAAATGAATAAGGCTGCCACAGTTTCAGGTGAACTTGTAGGTCACTCTGGGCTTAGATATCAAGAGAACATCATTTCTAGAAAACTTGTCAGAGAGAAGATTGTGGCTGCTAAAATAACACACGACAGAAAAAGAAGGAACCCTGATATCCTAAAACAGTGTGTGTATCTGCGAAAGGCCAGAAGTCATCTCCAGATGTTTCTAATTACCTCGGTGGCACAGATGAGAACAAGCAATGCTTGTATTTTTCTGTTTTAACCTGTTGAAGGGAAGACGATAAACAGAGCGCTCTTGGAAAGAGAAGCAATGTTGGCTCTTATCTGTGTTACGTGCAAGGCTGTATTGAGATCCACTTCCTACTTTTTCTTCATCTCAATTTTCTGCATTTACTTTAGCCCAGATGACGTTCAAACTTTTTTTGTAGACAACTTTTTGATTTGCTTAAAAGTCTGCACACTCTAGTAATTCCTTTCTGAAATGCAAATCTAGTTGTAGAATCAGTTCTGCTGCTTGTTGATGTTTTTTAAAAGAATGATCTAACAGCCACAAATATGTATCTGGATGTGTTTATAGAAGCTTGTGACACACAAACAGCTCAGATGAAATTCATCAGCAGTACCCACAGGAACCGTTAAATATGGACAATGCCAGCCTTGGGCCTTTAGTTACTCAGCATCTCATTCAACTCTCACATCTTCTGTTCAGATAGTTCATGCACTTTCCAAAATCAGTGTCTTTCTAAAATTCTACTAAATGTTCCTCGTACAGAGTTTTATTTCTGGAAGAGGCAGGTATTCATGCAATGAGTGTGAAAGACGTACTGGAAATTTAAGACGTTTCACATGTGCTACAGGTGAACCATGTGCCAACACTTCAGCACGGAATGTTCTCTGAAGAGTAATGACATGGAAATTGGTCCAGGAGCAGCTCTTTTTCTATCAGCCTGGTTACAAACTTACTTCAAAATATCTTCCTTTGAGTTTGGCAGAGTTTGAAACTATTCTATTTTGGGTGAACTATCCCTTTAAATTTGCATCTGCTGGTGCTGTTCTTTTGTGTCTGACAGCATCAATGCACTATGGGTAATGGTGCTACAACACACACTAGGTTGTGATCAGCCTTCTGTCAAACCAGTGAGAAGTGTGTGTGTGTGTGTGTGCACAACGTGAGGACGTAGATGTTTCTACATGAGGAAGTGGTTAGCGTAAAACGAGCTTCTGTCTTGGAAGGTTTGTTTTCTTTAAAACCCATATTTTATGAATAGAGTCCCTTATCCCCTACAGAGCGGTAGTCGCTCAGTGGACCAGATTCACAAGAGCTTCAGGCAGAAGAACCGTGAGGAGCAGCAGGCAACCAAGAAACATCTGCAACATTCTACAAACCACAGTCCACAAAAAATAAGACCGAATCCACAAAATACAGTACAAGACAAGCCACAAGACACAACCCACAGAGTGGCCGACACTGATTTAGATAGCACAGTAGAAGCCTCTGTGAGAGTATCGGGCTCTGAATGTGCTGAGAGAGCAGCTCTTAACCAAGCAAACAAACACAACCATCCAGATGCATTTGCCCCCTTCTGCATGACCTTCAAGTGGACCAGAACACCCATCTCTTTTCTTGCGAAAAGCAAACAAACAAGAAGAGGCGCAGTTCTGGATGATTCTCTGCCTTTGATGTTTGTCCTCCTTCCCTGCATTGGTAATCCAATTCAAACTCTCAGAATGACCCTTGACCAGAATGCTTGGCCACCCGTACCGGGCAGCGTATGGAGGAATTTTGTTTATAAAAACAAAAGCAAAGCAGCGAAGTGGCATGTGCCCAAACAAAGACAAAGGAGAACTTCCAGCTGCAGAAAGATTGAGGGATGAAGAGTGAAATATGTGAGAAATTGCATAAAGAAATAGTGAGTGAAGAACTTGCACCATTTTACCAAGGTGCCTTCTGACCTTTGTTATCGGTTGGGGTCTACCGGTCCTTGGCGTCTTCCGTGATTCCTTACTCTCCCAGTGGCTCTCTAAAAGTCCTTAAGCCGCACACATCTCTTGTATCCCAGGATATGTAGGCCGCCTCCTCCTCCTCAAAGCTCCTGTGGTATCGGATCCCCAGTGTCTTGGACCCAGCTCAGCCTGGTAGCGAGCTCCTGTCCAAGGGTTCACGGGATCTGAGGCAGTGGCATAGCTCTGGAAGCCTTCGGCTGCTTTCTGGATACTGAGGAACTCTCGGACAGCAACTCTAGTTTTTCACGAAGGTTGGGGGAGGGAGGGGTGGATGGAGGGAACCTGATTTTTTTTTTTTTTTTTTTCTCTCTCGCGCTCTCTCTTCCTTTTCTCCTTTTTGGAGGGAAGGGCCTAACCCCTCCTCTGATGTAACGGGTGCTGAAATAGAGACAGAATAACTCGACCCCTTCTAAAATTTCACCTCCCATCAAATCTCTCATTCTTCAGAGGAAGAGGAGGAGGGAGAGGGATCTCTCTGAACTCGGGGAGAATAGGCTTGCGGTCTATATGGAGACGGAGAGAACTGCTTTCGTTTAGAGCCCAGCAGCACAGGACTCCTCCGTTTCTTCCTGTGGTCTCGCTAAACGCACATGCTTTCAGCAGTCCTGAGAGGACGGCACAAGTTGAATAGATAATGATCTTCCCACGCATGTCTTTAAGATGTTTGTTTGAAATGGAAGGATAGTTTGGACAGAGTGCAGAGCATGTGCTTGAACAATCTGCCCAGAGACACCAGAATGTTGTTGGCTTGTTTTCTTGTGTAAATTCAGTGACTGACTGACTTCTGTTAAAGTCAAAGACAAAAAACTTAGCATGCACACAGTGGAAGTCAACAGGGTCCTGTGTTTCTGTCTCCCATTGACTTTAATTGTATGGTCAAAAACAGTTAAAAATGTTCTTTCAAAAAATTGTCATATAGATTTGGAACAACGTAATGGTGAGGAAATGATGACAGTTTTCAAGTGAACTTTCCCTTTAAGTACATTAAGGTTTCTTTGTGTACGCTTTCCGTAGCTAAAGGACTGGAGGTCTATGGAGGCGAGCCACTGAGCTGGAATAAATGTTAAAATTAGACATGGTTTTGATTGTACAGCCACAAAATGTAAACATATTACATGTGTTTACATGAGACTTGTGTGATAAAATCGCTTTCTGACCTTGTCTATGTAACGTTATATACAGTCTTTCAACTCCCGTCATGAGCATATAACAGCAGCCAACCCTCTTTTTCATAAAATACAAGCAATTTTTCAAAAAGGAGAAAAAGACCTTTTCCACTCACAGAAATTATGACACTAACACGTTAAACAGAGGTTCATCCTACAACAGTTGGATGAAAAAGGACAATTTATAAATGTACAGGTGAAAACGTCCTTCAGCACCTCTGGAACTGCTTGACATTCATTGCAAGTACATTATTTTGAACATTATTTTTATTTGTTGTTAGTTTTTGATTATTGATTATTCTTCATGTAAACCATTTCATTAAAAAAAAAGTTTCCTCCTCAACTGTAAATTTTTTCTATTATTGTTTACATGTTTCACGGGTTGTTTGGTTGCATTGGTCAGTAGCAGTTATAGGTACAGAGTAGCAGAGTATAGGTCTGGCATCTGTGTTTTATGTCGAGTGTGTGTGTGTGTGTGTGTGTGTGTGTGTGTGTGTGTGTGGGGGGGGGATCTGCAGAGGTGTTTAAATGGGAGGGCGATGCCTGAATGGCTGGACTTCACCCTATTAAATGAGGTGTTAAGGAAATGGACAGACGTCTCCTGTTCAGTAGAGATTTTGTCCCGTTTTGCTTTCCTGCAGTAATATTTAGCTTGTGCCTGAGCTTTGTCTTACATTCACAAAGCAGCCTCCTCTCTTCGAGATCTTTTTCACTTTATATGTTGCACTGATGATAAAATCACATACTCTACTGCGAAAAATTTGGGCTCAGTAAGACACACTTTATTTTAAGGTGTCCATAATACAGAGTAATTACCTAGTAAGTACTTTGCAGTAGCCATTGTACTTAACATGTAACTGAGTTATAAAACGGTTTGTACTTACAGCTTAAGCGTAATTATATAGATGTAATAGGCAGCTATTGTTACATTACAATTACAGAATATTACACAGGCATACGCTACTTAAAATAAAGTGTATCAGGATCGTAGTTAAGTGTGAGTATCTGTGTAACAGACTCGTTGTGTAACATGTGTAACAGTAGCTGTCTGTTACATCTACATCATTATTACTGTAATTACAGGCTGCTCCAGAACTTACATTTCATTTCATGTAGTATGATGGCTACTACTAAGTACCTTATTAGTTCATTACTCTGTATTATGACACTTTAAATATATATAATATGTAAAGTGGGTTGAAATATGTATTCTTATTATTTATATACAGTATTTATTTAGAATTGTAATGAATGTGTGAGCAGTTTTGTTAGTCATGATGATAATTGAGGAATTGTGTTTAGATTTAGAGACTTGACTGACTCCGATCTCAGCTCTAGGTGTCCGCTCACAGTTTTGTCATTGTAAGTTATTGAGGGGTTCGGTCTGCTTTCAGTGCTGTGTGTGCTGCAGGCCGTCTGGCAGAGGACTGTAATTATTATCTTAACCCTGATTTCCTGAGAGATGCACAGTTCTGATAATTTCAGCAACGCTTGCATCGCTCTCTTTTGTCTGTTTTAAATCAGTCTGGCTTCTGGGATTGATTTATCTCTAATTATTTTCGGAGTCTTTCATTTGTCATGCCGTCATCCACATCGTGGCTTGTGTACTGTTGTTTTTAATGATCATCACAGATGTGATGCCGATATGTAATGTCTGTAACGGACTTGAGCTTGTTTGCCGTCCCCAAGCTTATGTTCCCATGAACATGCCGTCACAAACAAGGATCATCAATATTCACAAACGGTCAGTTGAATGCTGCCAAATGTTTCTCCAGAAGCTGTATATATTTTCTTCCTAATGCAGATACTTCCTGTGCATAATGTTCCTCACTAATCCAAATATTTGCTCTGTATGAAATATGTGCTCTGTAGACGGGCCAGAAACAGCCTGTCTGCCCTTCTCCTAACTGCAGACAGACAAGAATTGAACGAGAACAAATGATATCTGATAGAAAAAGAGAAATAAAGATATATTCAGATAATAATCAGAATAATAAAAGCTACAAATAAAATTCTAAAAATGTCAAATAAAAGACTTTCATTTGCTATTTTGCTGTTGATTTCGTGGCCAGAAAATATGTTTCTTGTGTATTTGCAGGTATATATCTGTCTGATCTGACCTACATCGATTCAGCGTATCCCTCCACCGGCAGCATTCTGGAAAACGAACAGCGTTCCAACCTGATGAACAACATTCTGAGAATCATCTCAGACCTGCAGAGATCCGTTGAATACGGTGCGTATCACATTGCTTGTTTGTTTTCTTTGGAAAGTGAACAGAAGCAGCAGTAAATTAATTTCTCCCTCTCTCTCAGATATCCCAGTATTGCCTCATGTCCAGAAGTATCTCAACTCTGTTCGCTACATTGAGGAGTTACAGAAGTTTGTGGAGGACGACAATTACAGGTGAGCAGGAGCTGTGTGTTTTTATTACATAATAGACTCCAACAGTGTTGAAACACAACTTTACACTGATTTCTAGTCGTGTCTCTTTTGGAAGTAGTTTGACTTTCACAACGACACACAGCGTCTCCAGAACATGTCTCCCGCAGCAACACTACACACAGAATCATGGCTCCGCCTTCTTTCTTTCTGGAAACATTTGGGTGGTGTTTGAAGATAAACCCACTCTGTGACGGAGAAAAGTGTTTAAACGAGTCGTTTTAGGAGGTGTGGACGAGTCTTAACTTTTAAAAAGAATATCTCTTTGGTTTTGAAACTTTAATCTTTGTATCTTCAGGGATCTTATCTCTGCACAATAGCTCTAACACTCCAAAAAAAATTATGACACCTTTAAAAATGTTAAAAAGGTTTAATAATTAAGAATTAGGTTATAAACTTGTCCAATTCTTTGCAAGTACAATGTGCTTCCAGAGAGAGCGCCCCCTGCAAACTTCTGATTGGCTGTGATATTGATTCTGTCGTGTCTCGTGTGTACCGCCAAACCGTGTCTCACTGGATCCTTGTCACATGTTTTTGTAATAATTCACAATATTACAGTATTAACTGTATTTTTAATCAAATACATGCTTCCTTGGTGAGCATGAGACTTTGAAAAAAAAAAAAAAAAAATCGTTATTATTCCAAACTTCTGACTAGTAGTGTATGTTTAGTGTTATAGTTTGCAACTGAAACTTCTATTGGTATATGTCTCAGGTTGTCCCTGAAGATCGAGCCACCAGCTACCAGCACACCTCGCACCACTGCCTCTAGAGAGGACCTCACGGGTGAGAAACACTCGCGCCCCACACACAGACGCAGTTCTCTGCTGAACTGTTATCCTAACCAGACACAGCCATGATGTGACAACATCTCAGACGTTTGGATTGTTTTCTCTGGATGCGGTTCGGATCTTCCTCTCTGAGGCTGAAGACCTTCAGTGTTGTTAATAACTAGTGTGTTTTCTGTTTTTGTGACACAGGTCCAGACACTTCTGCGTCACCGTTATGTGGCCGTCGTGGTAATGTTGCAGAAGGTGCCCTGCCTAAAATCCCGCCGACGCCACCTTCACCCAGGAACCTCATCACCTATGGACACAGGAAGTGCCACAGCCTCGGCTACAAGTGCGCTTGATTACTTGCATTGATTTGTGTTTATAGATGATAGTTGGAATTGCAATAAAGCAGAACCTCCCTGAGCTTTTTTACAAGTTATATATGTGATATTCTTCAGCTTCCTTGCCAGATGTGTAAATGCCAATCAAGTAAACCTTTCAAACTGTATTCCTTGTCTTCTCTTTCCTGTGCGTGCTGCAGTTTTATCCACAAAACGAACACAGTGGAGTTTAAAAGCGCCACGTTCCCCAACGCCGGATCCAGACACCTGCTAGACGACAGCGTGCTGGAGAGTCACACTCCCACACGAGGGCAAGCGGAGAGCTCCACACTGTCTAGCGGCATTTCACTGGGTATAACACACACACACACACAAAGCTACTGGATTGTTCTTTCTTATCAATGTATGTCATGATTCTATGATTTCAGGAAGCAGTGAAGGGTCAGAGCTCAGTGAGGAGATGTCTTGGCCTGCCTTTGAGAGGTGAGTCTCCTAAAACATCCCCGTTTGCAAACCCAGTCAGGGACAGTTACATACATGACCACATGCTTGAGTGCATACAGACACAGCATGTCATCATGAAACATGCTGGAATCTAACGCAACCCTTCCTCGCTTCCCACAAACCCTCCCGAGCAGAGACTCTTCCAGCGCTTCTCTTCATCATCAGCATCACTTTTCTCTAAAGCAGCTTTTTATTACTTGCTTAATCTGTAATTGATTATTCATAATGCATTGATGATCTCAAGTGTGACATAAACCTGCTGTTAGACTCTAGTCTCCCATAACCGAACACCTGGGCTAAAACGAGCTGCAGCTTGTGAATGTCAAAGGACCTTTGCGCTAGAAAGTGTGTTTTTTGGCAGAGAAGAGTGTGATCCGTGACCCTCAGCTGCCTGTGCTTTCCTCTGACCGCAAATGCTCATCATATTCCCTCATTAGTGCTCTACCTCTGTTGCAGCTAATGAGATGCACTTCCTGTAACAGGAACAGAGTATGAGAGTGATTTGTGACGGCTGCTGTCTATCACGCTGCATCAGGTGTACGCAGACTCATCGGTGTACACTAAATGCATGTCAGAGCTCATGTTTCTGTCTCCTCCTGTGTTCAAAAAAGGAAGTCTGTTTTATATACGAAAAGCAATTTAATTAATTCCAAATAATCATTTTTAAAATTAATCGAATACCATCTGAAGATGATCTAAATTTGTCGTTCAGATTAGTAATAAAAGTGTCAGTTCCAAAATCTGTTTAATGATTAATGTACAGTTTCTGTTGAAAAATAAGGTATTCATTTATTTACCATTTTTAGTCAGTTTTGTGTTTACTAATAGATGATTTATTTATATTTTATAAATCGCTGTATATTATGCAGTAGTTATATTAAAAGCCACCCTGCTTTCTAGGTATTTAATTAGTTATTAAAATAGCTATTCCAGCTGACCACGTGTGGTGTGCCAAGCGTTAGTGTCCACCTTTTAGACCACAGAAGGAGACTAAAGAGTCCAGGCTGCAGAGCTCTAGCACGGCCTGTACTGTGTGTTCTGTGTGAGGGCTGTGACTGACCACTGCCCCGCTGTGACTGACACTCTACAGGACTCGATTCTACCACTCTCTGGGCCCCATCAGCAGAGTGGGCCGCATTTCCTGCAGAGGAGCGCTCAGGCCCAGCAGGTAACTCAACAACCCTCCGCCCCCGCCGGGTCTCTCTCTGTCTGGGCAGCTATCGCTGTGGCGGTGTGCAGTGTGTGTGTTTTCTTGCTGTTGAATCAGGTGGTGGGCTTTTCTGAATCACGTGCGTGATGTTGACTCGTGGCTTGTAGCTACTAATCCAAAGCCACTGAAGCATCTCTTCTGATTGCTCCTGCTCTCTGTTCTCCAAACACACATACACACAGCTTCTTTCACCACTACGCTTGCTGCAGTATTAGAAAGAAACACATCGTGTTGATTTATTCCCTGCAACCCAAGCAGCTCCAGCGCTAAAGCACCATCACTGACCCTTCAGGTGGGGTCACATTGCAACAGGTGGTTTAGTGTGAGGGTGAAAGATTTTCTACCTGGATTTTGCGTCAGGTTTAATTGATCAATCTGAAATCCCGCCCCGTTAGTTACTCTAGCTTCTTTTACTCTTCCGTCTTATATCGACAGCTGGAGTCTGAAAACCTTGTCCAACAATGTTTTTGCACACTTTTAGACACAGAAGCCACCAAATGTAAATTAAATATTGAAAAATTAAATATTGTAAATTCTTCATGGAGAATCAACACTGTTCACATATCGAAGGGTACGATTCAATTCATTTTCATTTAACCAGTTTAATATAAAGAGATTTGTGTTTTTGAGGTACATATTTATTTATTTTAAGAGGCACTGAATGAATGGTTAAAAAAAAATGAAAAGCGGCAGCCCTGCAGTACCATAACAAATAAATAGACTAAATAGCTATAACCTCAGATGCAGACCTGCAGATAATGTAAATAATAATGGGAACATTTCTCACAGTAGAACATTTGAGGTCTGACAGTAATTGTCTTGTAATTTATTGTTGAATGTGGTAAATGTGTTGCAGAAGCAGGGCTCTGATGGCCCCAGCGGTGCTTTAAAAAGGGTAAATGTAATGTTAAGACTTTCAGACAGGGGTTTAGCATGCTGAGAGTACTGCACGTCAAAGCACAGCACGCTAGAACCCTGGCAGAGAGCACTTCTGTGGGGCTAAATTTATCCATTTTAAAAACATTGGTACCGGTATTTAAAATAAATAAATAGAAAGAGCTTGTTCTGTAATGAAGCACATGTGGTGCTCATGGTTAACAGATGACCACCCAGTTTTGCATATCAACAATTTTAATTTTTCTGTGTTATGTAGTCCACATCTGGCTGAATTACCAGATCATAACAGAGCTCATCTACATAGAGAAATATGAAAGGAGTCACATGATGTGATTTCTTTCTCTGTGGAGTGTTACGAGCTGTTAGAGCAGAGATACGATCCTGAAGATACAACGATTAAAGTTTTAAACCAAAGAGAGATTCTTTATAAAAGTTAAGACTCGTCCACACCTCCTAAAATGACTTGTTTAAACACGCCTCCACTTTTCTCCGTCACAGAGTGGGTTTATTTTTAAACCCCACCCAAATGTTTCCTTAAAGAAAGAAGGCGGAGCTATTATTCTGTCTGTAGTGTTGCTGCGGGCGCCATGTTCTGGAGACGCTGTGTGTC